>VWPW01030058.1:882516-1045066 GCA_013389825.1 Crypturellus undulatus
GCCCCCACGCCGCGTGCGGCGGCGTCGCCGCCGCCGGTGACTCCCAAGGGGCTGCCCGCGGCCACCATCCAGTTACCGGCCAACTTGCAGCTGCCCCCAGGTAAGCGACGCCGGGGCGGGCGGCGGAGCTGCGGCTGGGGCGGGCACTGCGCTGGGAGCCGCGGCGCGCGGCGGCCGTTGCGACCGTTGAGCCGCTGCGTGCCCCCCTCCCCCCCACGCCCCGCATCCTGTGGGAGCCGCAGGCGAGCCGAGCCCCGTGTCCCTTGAGGAGCCCGCGTGGGGCAGCCGCGGGGGAGCGGCGCCCACGTCCCACCTGCCGGAGGGCGCAGTGAGGCCGCCCGAGAAGCGGGCGCTGCTCTGGGCGCTCCCGAAACTGTCGCCCTGCCCGATGCCCTCGGTCCCTGCTGCCATGAGCCGCCGTCTCGCAACCGGTAAAGAGCAGGGCCGCTGGGGCCGACCTGGGAGCCCCCTCCGCGGCTTCAGCGCGTGTGCGCGCGGGGAGAAAAACCTCCTGGTTAGGGGAAACCGAGAAACTCGAGATGAGCTCACAGATGAGCCAAACATTACGGGAAAGTTGGTTTTCTGCCTAAAACTTTGGTGAACTGGGGGTTTTCTGTCTTTTCTGCAGAGCATTGGTAGCGTTAAGTCAGTTGGCATTTGAGATGGGTAATATCTGCATGATTCGTCTGGAATTGGTCCCTGGGTTAGACAACCTCTTACCCTGAGTGTGAGGAGCAAGGGATGGACAGCAAAGTACCTGAGTTACTTCAGGTTGTAACTTTTAAAGAAGTGGCCGAGGTTTTGGTGGGACTTGAGTGTATAATGTGATAAAGCTTGGATGTGTGCTAACAACTATAAAATAATTCACACTTGAATATTCCTTCAATTTTTTTTTAAGACACTCTAAACAAACTACTTCAGGTGAATTCTTGTCACTGTTATGACTAGACTAATATAAACTGTTATCGAAACAAAATATTAACTGTGTGTAAGGAGTGGGATGGAGATGTTCCGAATAGCATTGCATGGTGCCCTTGGAAGTGCTTTTCTTCTTCCCCAGTAAAGCATGTGTGGGGAAATCAAGAGTTGAGAAACATCACGTACTTAGGGATGTGTTTCTTACAGCAGCAGAGAAAAGATTAATGTAGAAACTATAGTGATGATAAATGAGTATGATTAAATACTTTGGGTACCCACAGAGGGTTAGACAGGTGTTCCTACTTGCATTTTCTCATAAGAGAAATAATATGCTCTTAATTCCACACTTACTGTGCGTCACTGTTGGGCTGCATTTTAGTGGCAAAAGAACAAAAAAGTGGTTTTGATTTTACTGGTTTCAAAATCATTATGTTGAGATCCAAACATGTAATCTCTTTTTTTGCTAATGTTGCTGTGATTATTTTCTGCCAAGACAGTTACTTCACTGAAACATCTGGTGCAATTACTTTCAGGTAGGACGTTGGTTAGATGGATGGCTGATCTTGGAAAATAGGCACTGGGAGCATAGGGGCTAATGATTTTTTTCCAGTGTTCTTGAAGAAAATAAATATAGGTGAAGGTATGGTATTCTGGATATTCTTTTTTTTTTTTTTTTTTTTTTNTTGGAGAGATATATGAAGTTCAAAACTATTTTAAAACCTTGACTTTGATAAGCTTGCCTTTAGATTTCTATGCACTCATATGATGCTGTAATGTCTGAGCAGTCAACAGTCAAAATCCTTGATGAGTCTACAGTGTTGCCAGGTTTCCACTGAAATGAGCAACTATGAAAGTATAGGCACTTTTTAAATTGTAGGAGCTCCAAAGTCTTTGAGTTTTCTCGATAACATTTTGGCATTCTGCAGTGTACTGGACATTTTCCTTGATGGAAAGAAGCGTGTAACCAAATGTTATGCGAGTTACTTGTCATTTGACATCTTCCATAAAGTTGAATGAGGCCTTTACTTTTTACCGCTAGTGGACCATGTAGCAAAACTGTGGGGTTTTTTTTTTGTTTTCTTTTGTTTTGCTGTTTGGTGTTTTTTCCCTTTACTAGCTTGTTTTGATTACAGCAAGTTACTCTGTTGAGTATAATTTGACTTCTACTTAGGCAGATACAAGAAAATCAGCGTTACACTTGCATTGCATCAGCGGGTTCTCCTTGCTCCAGGGAGAAAAAACAGTGAAAGCAGACTCTGCTTAGAAGCACCAATGATGTACACACTGTAAATTGAAAGTTACTGTATGGAGTTTGATATTTCAGAAGGAGCATAGAAATTATTGCAAACCAAGTGGACCAGTGTTTCAGAGTAATTTATTAAAATAATCTTCCAAAGAAATTGAAATGCACTTCTAAAAGTGTATTCTAGCCTGAGAAAGTGTTAATGTTCTACCTCTGTCTTCAATATGAATTATTTTTTGTTGAAAAATAAAAATCATTCAAAAATTGAAATGCACATTGTATAGTGTTTAAGCTATAAATGTTAGTGTACTTAAAAATAGAGGGTGGAATAAAATTCTTAGGCTTGGGAAGTTTATATTTTGAATAAACTGCAAAATCTCGTGACACAGGATAAAATCAACAAGAATGAACCTGACTTTAAAACTCTGGAATTCAACCTGTGCCATCTATGGAAGCTATTAAGTAAAAATACATACAGAAAGTATTTTGCCTCTAACTCTGAAATTCATTTTTTTTTGTTGTTTTCCTTTTGTTTTATGTTTGTGGGGAAGATGGGCAGCACAGCTTTTCCTGTTGAGTATTCTCAGCTTCTTGTGAAGTTAACTTCTTGCAGTCTTGATTGGGATTTCCTCAGGTGATTCTGTGGGGCTACTGTTTGAGGGAAACAGGCATCCAGGGTGTATTTGCCTTCTTTTTTTGAAAGTCATTGAGGATTCTTGCATGTTGTGAATTTAAGGCATTTTGTCTTCCATATTCTGTTTTCCTCTCCTTCCTGCCCAGAATAAACCTAGGATTTGAGAAAATAAGTGTCTGACAATCAGATATGGCACTCTCCTTTCTAAGTACAGATTTTCCCAAATGCTGGGTCACCAAGTTGCCTGAGGAATCTTTGTTAATCACTGAGCTTTGCAAACTCTCAAGGTCTAACAGAAACCAATTTTGTTCACGAGTAACAAAACTTTTAATCTCTTGTCCATGTTTTCCCTCTACCAAATGCCGATTTTATACTGAGTAACCAGCTAGTGTTGTGTGCTCAAAGCATTCCTCTTGCTCTTGGGATAGCTTCTGTGATTCTGTGAAGTTGGAGTCATGAATCACATTATGGCCAACTGTGGTAGGCAGTATGTAGGTAAGTAGTATGGGAGCTACATCCCCTTTATCTTGGAGAGGACAGAGATTCTGCTTTGAAGCCTTGCTGGGGGCCTTTTGATCTTAAATACAATCATTTCTGAGTGGCTGGTGTGGCCACCATGTGGAGTGGCTGACACTTCCTCAAGAGAAAGGTATGGTTTGATTGCCTGATGAGACCCTTCCTCATTCTCTTTCCCTCTGGTTAAAAAGCACCTTTGCAGAATTTCAGGACTGTTTCTGGCAGACCAGCCTGTAACACTGCCAAAGAGCAGATGAATATGGCATGTGCAGTGCTTCCTAGTATGTATGCCAATATATGTCTCTGTCCTGAGCTGTGGTGGATCAGTCTTTGGCCTGTGCTGATGCTCCTAAAACCGTGAATCTCTTATGGCACAGACAATCTATTTAATGAGAAATTGTGTCCTTGGTTGACTTAAATTTACTGTTAGAGTTGGACAGACTGCTAACAGAAGGAAAGAGTTGAAAGTTTTGGACAAGAATGGTGGTGGAAAGGGCAAGAGTGGTATGCTTTCTAAGTGACATGTACTGTAATTGTATTTTTCCTCCATTATGGCTGAGTAAGGTAAAAAACTGTGTTCAAGTAATATGAAAATTTTGAAGAACTAAGAAATGTCCATAGCTCTACTTAGTATCTTTGGGCACAAGGGCCATTTTAGGCAGCTGGGCAGAGAAGGAGCATAAAAATCATGATAGCCTTGGTCTCCTTTTTTTCTTGACTTTTCTTGAACTAAATTCACTGTCCTTTCTGTTCCTGTCCTTGTTCATCTTTTGCTATGCCTGGCCTTCAAATGCTGTGAGCATGGAGAATGGCAGTGCTTTTACAGGCAGATATTGAAGGGATGATCACCAAACAGGTTCACTTCTCTCATGAAGTGACAATGAAATAAAAAAGTTGTCCAGATGCTGCGGATCCTTCATTTTTTTTTTTACCTTAGGATCTGCCTGGGAAAGCTCTCCTGTGTTGTTGATGCCTCTGCTGCTGGTTACAGCAGTCACAGGTGCTTCCAGCCCTCTTCACGGTGGCATCAGTGGTGTCTGATGTGAGCATACGTCTGTTTTACCTTTTCTGTCAGTGGATCTGAACAAATGTGATTTCAGTAAAGAAGCTATTGTGGGAAGAAAACACACCCCAGTATAGATGGAAATCTGGGTTGAGTTTAGCTGGTGAAGGGGAGAGGGACTGACTCAGGTCAGTTACCGTGACTTTGAGGGCATTTACACAGCTGATTTTTTAGAAGCTTACTTGAACCTGATTTTGAGTGGTCCTTGATTCCTATTTTCCCCAGCCTGGGAGGTGTTATCTGGACAAGTGCTGACTGGCCCAGATCCAGACTGTGGTACTCATGGAAGCGCTGGAACGAAGACCTGACTTTGCCTTCTTTTACACTACTAAGCTGGTGTGTGGCATGGCCTCTGGATACAGGTTCTTTTGCATCTGTCTCAGAGGGGAAATGGCAGCAGTTATGGGCTCTTGGTTTCTATTTGCAGCTCAGTTGTATTCAGTGGTATGTTTTGATTTGCCCCTGGCAAGTTTTCCACTGCCTGTAGCTTATCTAGGTTGATAGTGAATAACTGTTGAGGAAGCACAATGGCTGTTCCTCTTCCTGGCAGATGGCCAGGCCTGAATGGCAGAAGGCAGAGCAACATGCAGCAACCTGCGGGCTACAAAGGGAAAGAGCTAGTGAAGCCCCAGAATTGCCCCTGGCTGAGGCAGAACTTGGTCTCTTCACGATTCTCCCCTAAATTTGTAGAGAAGTTAATCTGGGGACATGAGGGCAGGCATACATCAGCTTGCTGCTTTCCACTTCTAAAATTGGCTTAATACTTGTAAATACACAAAATGCAATACTCTGAATTCTCCTTATTCTGTTCTGTTTGATGTATGAGGAATTGGATATTTTAAATTTGCACCTGGTCTCCCTCTTTGGAATAGAGGGAAATGCTCATTTGAAAATATGGTTTGGTTTATATTTTCATATAGGAGGCTATCCATGTGTTTTTTGCTTTAGAAGTCAAAAACTAGAGATCTTCCAAGTCTACAATTTCTAGATATTGATAATCTCTTGCGGTCTGGATACAATCAGCCCTAGGTTGGCCAGTAGGGACAGTGCTAAAAGTGAGAGTAGTACATGCTTTCAACCTTTTGCATCCCATCAGTTTCTCCTATTTTGCAGGCTTATCGGAAAGGATTGTTTGCAAACTTTTCACAGTGGGCAACACCACTTACCTTTTCTTTTTTTTCTCCGAAGAGGAGTAGGCAGAGTTTTGGCACATCTGAGGAACTAAGTCAAATTTGGCAGTCAATATGTCTTTCACTATAGCTGGTAGAAATTTCAGGTGTTCTACAGGACTTGATTGTGTGCGTGGTTTTTTTTTTTTTTTTTTCAGGACTACATTTGTCTAACAAAGCAGGACTTTCAAATCATTAAATGCACTGCCATGTGGGAATTCACTTTATAACTTCTGCCAAGATTTAAATCATAATATTTAGATTTATATTTAAAAAAAAAAAAGATGTACTTGGAATGGTTAAGCATTGAAATAGAGCACTCAGTAAAATGAAAGGAAAGCTAAATGATTTTTATAATTATCTGGGCTGCATTGGGAAGGATTGCTACTACAGGCTGGTGAATATCAAACTTTTACTTCTTGTGCATCTGAGCTTTTGTTGCTTTTGCAGTATTTAAAGGACTTTTCAGCATTTAGTAGTAAAAATAGCATCATGCACACAAATGACAGCTGGAAAAAATACCAAATATTTCTCTATTTTTCCCCCAAACACTGATAAAAGTGTGTAAGCTCACAAGTTATTAAACTGATATCCCAAGCTCCTCAGTGTGTTTAGAGAACTGAATATTTATGGTAAACATCAGTGCTACGCTCAATGGGTAGGCTTGGATATTGAGAATTGTATATTCAAGTTTTGCTGTAAGCTGCAAAGCTTCTGGTAAGTATCAAGTTTAAAACAGAATAATCAGTATTGTCCTGGTCCCTGTAAGTACTGTGTGTCTCTTTTCTCTTATTGAATTTTTCAGTCGGTCTCTGAAAATAATGGTGATATCACAGGAAAGATGTGCCTAACTTGCAAAGTGCAAAGGATCACAATAGGTGCTCATAACTGCGAGTTACTCAAATTGTCAGGTGCTTGTCTGGACCTGAATTCCCTAGAAGATCTTTTCTATCGGTGTCTCAGGGGAACAGTCTCTGATTACGTAGTTGAAGTAGGGAGAACATGGACAGGAGATGAAAATACTTTGTTATGAAGGAGCAAATGTGGACTCCCTTAGAACTAGAGAACTGGTGAAGCCTAGGGACTTTCCCTGGGTAATTTCTTGAACTAGGAACAGTCAGGTAAGGCCGTCACTATGGCATCTGGTTTTCATAGCTTGTATTTAGTTTATTAATACTGATTGCTTCTAGGAGCTACCTGGGGAATTAAAGGTCCTCATGTGGGTATTCAGACTAGGTTAATGGTGCCCTGGATGGCACAGCACTTGAAGGCTGTTTCACAGCTATCTTGCCTTGGGAAGCCAGGTCCAAGTGGCTGGTTGGCAGCTTGTTGTTACTGTATTTTCTTGAGGCAACTGAAGGTTTGTGTGGAAGGGGGAAAGTTTTTTTTTGAATGCCTTTATGTGGTCTGTATCCTAAACATTTTACAAATACCATACAGTTCTGGTGACTGTTTCCACAGTATTTTACAAGAGGTTTTTTTTCTTCCATCTGACTTGGAGCAATGAGATCAGTATTAAAGTGTCTGGCATTAAACCCCTTGCTTACCCATTCAAAACAAATGAAAACGTGTCCTGTGGAAAACACATGGAAAACACATGTTCACGTGGGTAAGCATGTAAATTCTGAGGAGATCAAGTGGAATACAACCTTATACTGGTTTTCATGTGAACACCCAGAAAACAAATGTCCACTTGGGAAACTAATCTGGGTCAACTGCTTACTCTGCTACTGGTCGAGACACCTTAATACTTTGCACAGTTTTAGGAATGGTAAGTGCAGAGTACTGGTGTGTCTTCTCATTCATACAGAACTATGTGACACAAGTGAATATTGGGAGTAAACAACAAACCAGGAAGTTTGGCATGTACATTTGATACCTTTTTGGGGTAGGAGTTCTTCTGGCGGCATATGGCACCTTGGTGCCTTCAAGGTGCTGTTTCACAGCCATCAGCTGAGTCATCTGCAAGTAAGCAAGGCTCCTTCTGGAAGTAACCTGGGTCCAAGAGAACCTGAACTCTGCTTGCCTATCTGTAGGCAGTCTCAAGTAACTAAGTTTCAAACCACAAAGATGTGATTCAGAAATGCTGATGAGATGTTTCAGTGGCTGAAAGATGTGGTTTTAGGATCTGAGCTGGCCTGAGCACTGTGACAGTATCAAGTAAGACTCTTTCCCATGGAATGCAGAGTTGGCCTGAAATTCCATGTGCCTTCCTCTTGCAAAAGCCTCAGAGATTAAAGTGTAATAAATATGTTTCCTATTTGAATAGGAACAGTAGTACCATCTTGGAACTGTGTCCAGAAAATATCTATAGTCTGTCAGTTACTTAAAGTATCTCTACAGATCAATGTAATGTCCATACTTTCTTTAGATGTTTGGTGTGGACATCTGTTTACTGTAAACAAAAGGAATGATGCCTTGCTACTGGGGCACTTGTATTTCTGCATTACAGCAGTACTCTAAAATTCCCAAGTATAAATGTATTCTGAAATAATGAGGCTGAACTACATGTAGTCTGGGAGACTTTCAGCTCTGTAACATCAAGTTGTATTCTGTAAAAAGGCATCAGTACTACAGGGTGCCCAGTTGTTAGACTCTTCATGCACCAAAAATGTGCTGATGAACAGCCTCCAACATTTTGGATGAGATGTTGATTAAGCAGCATGCGAAACTTAGTTTCAGATTTTTAGCATTTTGTGTCAACTTCCTGGCAGAGGGAATTTTATTTATACTTTTCAAAAAGCTTTGTTGTCACATTATTTTTTTTTCCAAATAATATGGAATAAGGTGTGTGATTTGGTCCAATGCTGCCTACAAGCAGATTTCTTTTATCTCTTTCCTCACTCCCTCTGCTTGGAAAGGCTGTGTCTGTACTTCAGGATTTCAGGAGGGGATGGGCACTGCTTGCACAGAACCTTATCGGAGCTTGCTGGAAGCAGCAGCCTTCACAGGGACTGTTTATCCCTCCTTTTCGTAGTGTGCCAGGGAGGTGTGTGTGCATATGGCTTTTTTTTGTTTGCTTTTTCTTTTAAGGCATGCCAAAAAGTCTACTTAAAACAATTTATATAATCAGAAAACAGTAATGCTAGTAAAAAAATGCCATCTGTCATACACTGGGTGCTGGTAGGGCTGTTCCCTGGTTTCCTAAAAGCTAGGTGTAGTCAGACATGTGAAGCTTGTCCAATCTCAAAACTTCTGGGTTAATATCTTACAGGTCTGCAGAGTGGTGCTCATGTAGTTGGCAAAGATGCAATCGACTTCCTTAGGGGCTTGTGGGATATGTCATCGCCCTGTACTCTTGTATTATATTTAGCCTGTCTGTGGGTTGTCTGGTGTGCTGTTGTAGCATGGAAGTGTATCAGGATTATGACCTGAGTGTTTTTCCTCACCTGGAAATTATATACTTCCATTCCTCTGGGCAAAACAAGATGTCTTTCTCTAGAACTCAAACCAGGGCATCTCAGCAGGGCAACAAAAATATCCACTATTAGTTCCAGTTCTTTAGACCTTGGGACCTTGACTCATAATACAGAAACTTTCCTGGAATGGAGGGAAAGGTGCAAAGGGTGATTTCTGTCGTACATAATTATTCGCTTAGTGAAAGGAGAATAGAACAAATTGATTAAAGCCTGGGTATGGTGGGCTGCTATCCTACTTGTGTTGCTCATGAGTGGGTGTGTCTCTGATCTACTGAAGCTGACCTCCAAAAGCTGATAATGACTTGTCTTGCACAGCAAAATGCTTTGTGGATTTAGTGAACTACAAGCTGAACAACTCAACTTGACCCATGTGCTGGAGGAAAGCCCTTTTACCTTACCTGGCTGGGAAATTGGAGAGCAGATGGATGTGAAAACCCCAAGCAGGCAATTTTTTTAACTCCTTGCATGGTTCTCCCAAGTTACTCAGTTTAAGAGTAAAGGCAGAGCTTATCTGCGGGAGCCTGTGTCTCACTTGAGTAAGCAGCCTCAACATGCTGGGATGCTTCCCAAGTCCTGTAAAAGTTGAGGCCTTCAGTGTGTCAAACTTAGCCATGGTACTAACTTTCTTCTCTTTCATAGTATTTCTATTCTCCTTTTTCTGCAGTTCAGTCCATTTTTAAAGTGAACTTTAAGGTTGGGAACATTATCTGACTCATGTGCCCCTTGTTTAGAAATGAACTAATGTTATCTTTTGAAAGCAACAGTTGTAACTCTTGTTCTTAAATCAGTTGAGTATAATTCAGTTGGGTCTCATTCATATTTTTTTTGTAGGAGCCAAGCATGAAAGCTATTATTTATTACGTAGGAGACTTTTCTTCACTTTCTCATGTTGTTCCAGTCTGCTGTGGTAAAGCAATTCTAAAGAGCTGTTTTGTTAAAGCAGTTGTGCTGGAAATCATGTAATCGAGGTAATGATTTAACTTGACAATTTAAGCTTCAAATATAGCAACATATGGTATATCTCCACAGGACCATACCTCTTCATCTCAGGTACACAGACACTTCTTGTGGATGTTTGACTTCTGAAAATAGCCTCTCACTTGACTTGCATGGTAAAAATTTAATGGTAAAAGTTGCCTTTGTAGTAGGAATCGTCAGAGTTCTGCACTTCAGGATAAAATTGTGAATTTTAGTTAGTGGAACAATTTTACGTGAACAGCACTGCAGTTTTCATGAAACCATCTTGGGAATACAGTAAAGCACATGTGCTTAAGCAGAGTGGTACAGCCGATTTTCTGTTTTGATTCTGCAATATCTTATTCATGTCAGTGATTTTCTGTGGGGACAGTTTTGGGTTTTGCTGACTGTAATTAAAATGAAGAGGAAATTATCCCTTAAACTATAGAGATCTCAAAGATGCTGCTTCTACTAATGTAAGTTTTGTGTCCTGATTCCAGGGTTGGATGCTAACTAATCATGGCAGCAGCTTAGCAAAATCAAGTTGGTTCTTGGCTAGTTTGGAAGAAGCTGGATTTCCTTAGCTGCTGTGACTGGAATGTGAATTGTGTCAGGTTTGAGCAGCTAATAAGACTTAAAGCAAAGACCTCTGGGTTTTCTGTGGCACGTGCTCCTTCTGTGCAAGGTAGAAGGTGTGTTGGGTGGTGAGTGTCCCAGCTTTGCAGGAGGAGTGGTTGGTGCTGTCCAAAGTGTTGGTCCTAGAGCTCTTCTGCAGGAGGAGGAGGCAGCTAGTACTCTGAGGATAGTTCTTCGTAAGACTTCTTTAAGTTGACCTGATCACTGGGTTCCTTCTGGTGAGCTTCAAAGGAAGCTCAACTTGGTTTCAGTTGTCAGTTCCTTCCACTCTGGACTACTGCAGGGTGGCAGCTGAAGGTGGGTGTGCAGGAAGCAAAGAAATCAGCTCCTTGAGTAAATCGTTCTATTTTAACGTTTTCATTGGGAGATGGGAGGAATAAATAATTTCCCAAATGATGTTTTTGGCAGGGCAGGCAAAATGTCTAGAGACACGTCTTGATTCACTGGATAGGGACTCTTCTCTGAAAAAGATGCTCAAGTCCTCCACCAGTGTACATGAACTGATTCCTGCCAGTAGCTGTTGGCTTACAGTTTTTGTTGGAGATGTGAAAATAAGAACTGCCTTGTAAGCCTGAGGGGTTTGTGCCTTAATATCAAAGCCTGTGAATGATATGAATGTGGTTCCTGTCGTCTGAAACAACTTCAGTAGAACTATGAAGCGGTATATTCTGTAAACAAGTTTTCCTGGAAGTGATGCCCAAAGTAGGACATTTGTGGTGCTGAAGATGCTTCACACAACTCACTAACCACAGGTCATGTCAATGTTTTGGACGGAGATCATGGACATCTTTTCTGTGTTTTCAGTGTTGTGTTGGATGACAGTAGCTTCACTGGCTCAGATCTTCAGTCTCCCCACACCCCTTTATCTTGGAGTTTCCATGTAGTGACCAGCTGCAACACATTGCTTGTTTTTGTGTTTAGATGGGCGAAAATTACTTTGTGGTGAATGCAAGACCAGCTTCTGCTATGGCTGCTTTATTTAGAATGTGAAAAAAATTGGTTCTTTCTCAGTCTTGTACTTGTCCTCTTTCTAGTTCTTATAGCAGCATCTTGGTAGCTATGCAAGTCTTTCCACTGAGAGTTTTAGAGAAACTTATTACCTGTTCTCTCACAGCTTGATGTAACATGAAACTTAAGCTATTGGTTTTGAATGCTTTGGAATTTTCTCTTCAGGCAGAAGAAACCTCCTCTGTCTATTCTTGGAGTGTTACTGACTTGAGTGCTTGGTCATTGCTTTAATTTCAAGACAGAAAGGAAACATCAAAAGCTTGGAGGGGAGGCTAGCTGTGCAAAGTGTAGCTAAATTAATGGAACCAGAAGTAGAATATGAATGTGTTTCAGCAGTTTTCTTTCAGAAGATCCGTGTGTCAATCTAGTGTCATAATTGCACTAGACTTGGTGCCTAGTTCTTGAGCGCTGGTAGATGTTAACTGAAACTTCTGAACAGAAATGCAAAATAGCCTTATGACTGACTGGAATAGCAGTGATGCTATTTCTTTATGTAATATGATTTTAAGAGGTAGAAATTGTGCTGCTGTATTTTTATTTGAAAACAAAAAGGCAAGTGACAAAATATCCAAAAATATGGAAATGAAGTAATTCAAAATGCATGTCAAATATCTGTAAGGAATTTCCTAAGTTTGCATGTGCCTTAAAGAGTAGAACTAGGAACAAAAATTTTAAACAAGCATAGTAACCAAAAATACCCAGCAGCAGCACTTGTGCAATACTGAATGTAGACCTAGTGTAGAGAGCAATGCTATTACCATAAAATACCTGACATCATCAGCTTTCTGTCTTTCCAAATTGAATCTATACAAACATGCAGTGTGAACAAAGGAGAAATGCACTTTTAATGAGAAATTGTATGTCATGAATCACTAAATCAGATAGTGAAAAGAAATTTGAAACTTGGTATGCTTTCTGTGACTGCTGGGATTTATCCATTAATCTTAACATCCTTCTGAAGCCAAGTAAACCTATAGTCAAACTTCAGTGGAGGAGGAAGAAGCTGGGCTATCAGAAAGGGTGCCTAGTGCTTATATATATGAATGTGTACAACTATCTCGCAAAGCTGCCCTTCTCTAGTAAAGGTTGCCTGAAAATTGAGGGCATTTTTCTGGGTGCTGCTCTCTGTCTTGGTTTGTGCGTGCTGCGTAGCTCCCTCCAGAAGTGCAGTGTGATGACTTTCACAGGAGAATTTTATACCAAATTTTATATTGTCTTGTAGTATCAACTTACATTTTAGATGTAGGAAATGAAAAACTGTTTCCAGGCATATGGTTATAGGACCATCTTAAACAGCTTGCAGTTCTTCGTGTTCTATTCATTAAAATCACTGAAAGAAGTATTTTTGGTAGCTGTATGGCATATTGCTAAAAAACTTTCAGACAAACCAAAGAATAAAATTAATGTTCTATCAATAGTTTTACACTAGGAGATGAACGCACATAGAAGATCTAGGATTCTTCTGGCACTTGAATAACTTTTGTGATGAATATCTTCTGGAGGGAAAAAGAGGAGATATTTGTAACTGAATGGTCTCCAAGTGCAGAGAGATTGGAAATGTCTGACTGTTCTCCTTGGAGTGCTTTTAACTTGAAAGCTTGGTAAAAATACAACAGTTGTTAATTGTTGATCACTACAGCTGATGGGATAGGAGAAAGATGATAGGAGTGAACCATGGTGGGCTAATATGGTTGTAGAAACCTACCTACATTAAAAAAAAAAAAAAAAAGAAAACATTTAAATAAGAAAAAAAAAAGAGGAGGGAAGGAAAAAGGGAAAGTTTCTCTCTTCACTGGAATCTCCGTATTTGTCTGATTAAATCCGTAAATTGTAATGCTTTTGAACAGATGGATGGCTTCAAAACACTAAGCGTTGTTGGCTTTCACCAAAGCGCAGTGCTCTGGGACTGAGATGGGCTTAATTTAGGCTGGGGAGCTGGTTCTACCCAGGCTTCAATTTACTTTGCAGATTTCCTCTAAACTGTAACTATAAATTGTCAACTCTACAACACCTGTAAGAGTGTACCTAAATGTTTCAGAAAAAATAAAAATGTACAGTGACAGCCAAATCTGAGCTGGTGAAATAAACTTGCAGTTATTTTTAAATAACTGTTTAAAGAGATTGACTACTGTTGATTAAACTAAACCCAGTTCCATGGGAGGTGTGTGGGAACTGCTTTTTTTAATGCCCCAGATGTCTTGACTCGAACTGTCTTGTCGTCTTTGCAGTTCATGTGCTGTCTTTTCAAGCTTATTTCTTGATTTTTATGAGTTTTCTATCATAAGTGAGGAGTTTTCTGTCATAAAATGCAGAGTAAAACTGAAGTAGCCTTAGCTTTTACAGGTGTTGGCAGTTTTTCTTTGAGGTAAGAAGCTTAAATATTACAAAAGCTTATCTGTGGTCTGCTTGTGACTTGTACTTTTGTGGAGAAGAAGTAATATCACTTAATTTCTAAGTCTGTGGTTTTTTTTGTTTGTTTGTTTGTTTTGTTTTGTTTGTTTGTTTTTCTTTTTCTCTCTCTCCTCCCAACAGGAACTGTTCTTATCAGAAGCAGCAATGGCCAACTAATGCTAGTATCTCAACAAGCAATAGCACGAGCACACGGTCAGCCACAAAACACAAATGTAAGACCAGCTGTACCTACCAGCACACCTGCAGTCAGAATATGTGCTGTACAGGTAACTTCTCTCACAGCTTTAATATGAAGTAGCTGCATATTATGTTCTTTATGTAGTTATACCAGGCTCTGTGCAAAAAAAGAAAGAACTCACTAAAAAATGTTCACAGTATTTTTTTAACGTTTATTTTAGCATTATTTTCCTAGTTCACTTTGCTTTTGCTAGGAGCAATACATGGTATAGCTGCAATTCAGGAATTCTTCTTTTAGGATGATGATGCAAAAATGCAACCTTGTGTTCTTCTAATGAGAAGCTTCTTAGATTCTAACTGAGGCTTAGAGTATTTCTGAGCAGATTCCTGTGTCCCTAGCATGTTCATCCTTTTCCACAGAAATGGAGTCTGACTTTTTGTTTCTCTCATTTTTTGTAATGTAGCCATCACATAAAATAAGAAGGGTCACAAAAAAAGTCAGTCTAGTTTTTGATAGCAGAATTTAACCTTTTGATTAGAAATTGTGTCTAAATGTCTTAATCTATTTTGCAGTGTAGAATTGGTAGACGGGTAGCTTTGTTGAAAATTGTTTTATCTATATGGGTTAAATATGTATTGTTTTATAAGTGGATGTCTTGGTTTGTATTGGACAAGACCTTTATTGCTTGCTTGTTGGGCAACTGTTTTATGCACTGTGTTATCTTTGCTTGAAGAACTCTGGCACCCCATTACTAAAGAAAGTAACAACTATTCCTGTGAAAACATTGTCGCAAGCAACAAATTCTGTGGCTTCTACTGTTCAACCACCTGCTGTAATACAGGTAGGTGACAAACTTTAAATCCTGTAGAATAACATCTAGCGATGGAGAGAACTGAAGATCATGCAGATGCATTCTTGTTATTTCTGTGTTACAATTTTCATGAAGCTCATAGCTTTCATCCTTAGAGCACATTTCTCTACTCCATGTGCCTTTTTTCTCCTAAATAAGTGATTTAATTATGCTTTTGCCAGCCTGTCAGATCATTTTCCATCACTGAGTTAGTGGTTAGTACAGCACATGTACAGTGGTATAAGCAATGTATAAAATCTGGGTAAAATAAATAGTTCTGAGAACCATTTCCTATGCATTTGTGTCTTGTGATAGAGCTTCTTCAGGCTATATCTGAATCTTTTCTGGTGACTGGAAGCTTTGTAATGATGCTGCCCTGTGTGGGTTCCCTGCTACCTTTGGGGGAAAAAGGGGTACTGAAGAGTTTATTCCATCCAGCAATACCTTTTTTCGCTGCTCTCCTCTGTCGAACTTTTTCATGTGTCTGACTTCATTTTTCTTTATTAAAATCAGAGGGAAGGTGGTAGATGAAAACCTCTTATCCAACTAAATTGGATGACAGTGTGAATAGACAGTGTCTGGAAACTTATTATTTTAGAGGGTGTTTGTTATCTTTCTTAAGTCGTATTTCTCTTCCCCTTATCAGCAGAAATGCTTTAAGACTCTTCTGAAGGTATCTTTGTAATCTGCAAAGTACAAGACTTCTCAACACGATTCTTCCGTTCTTGGACCAAAGTTCTAAATAAAACATGTATGATACAGGAATACTGCTTCCTTTTCCAGCTAAAGTATTCTGTTCTCCTCATGACCTGGGAGAGAAATTGGGAAGAATATTCTTTTCATTTGTGAAAGAACTAGAATGGAGCTTGCTGTAGCTGTTGACCAAGCCCTCAATAAATACGTTAGATCAGTCATTCCAAAGAACATGTGGGATGTTCTTGACTTTGAGATGTTAGAGGGCTGTGTGCACTGACAGCACCTATTAGCACAGACAGCACAGACTTACCTGTTTGTCTTCCAGAGGCACTTTATCAACAGCTGAAAGCAACTTGCAGATCAGTCTGTGATGCTCGTTCTTCCTCCTTGCTGCAGGCATATATTTTTAGGGTCAAAGCGGAGAACCTGGAGACCTGTTTTTAATATCTTTTTTCTATTTTACTTAAAATGGAAAAAACATACCTTTTGCATCTAATAACAGAAACTTTTTGTTTTCTATTTTTGCTGTGAAGTATTAGTTTGAAAAGCAGGTGTTCATGAGCTCTAGGTGAAGAACTTTAGGGTAGACAGGGTCATCTGCTACACTACCCTTGCACTGAGAAGAGATGAAGGTAAAGATTTGCTCTGTTGGGTGGATAAAACTGCCTGGGTCCTTACAGCCTAATGTAATAAATATTGAATTTCATTATGCTAATAACTATACTTAAAGCCTTTATTCTTTATTTTTCTTATTTCTCTACTCTCTCAGTTCATTTTGATATAATCAATTCACCCTGTGTTCCTCTGAGGTTTTTGAAGAGGGGAGTACTTTCCTGTAACCTTTTTTAAGCTAGAGAATCTGTAGCACTTCTAGAAGGCATAGATTTAGCTTTAAGCTGCAAGAAATATGACTCTGAGAAGAAATATTACTGCTTTCTTTGAATAGTTTCTCTAGAACCAGCCTGTTCTTCAGAGGATTGCAATACCCATAGAAGTATCATGTACAATAAGACATAAATAGGTGCAGCAGGGATACACGCTGCTCTTGCAGACCCACTGTACTCCTCATGCTGCAGGGTGCAGTTTGTGGGACAGATGTGAGTGAGCTGACAAGTTCATCTCTTGGGTTGCTGGAAGGCCCCAGGGAAAGAAAGGAAGAACCCATGGGTCTGGCTTTTTTTTTCTGGCAACTGTTATATTTGTCATTCCTAAAAACTTGTTGGTGTTGTTATTCTTGATACTTTGAGATCCCAGAAAAGGAGTGTGGCTGTGGAGATGTGATGCCATCCCGAAATGGGAGAGGCTGAATAGGAAACAATACTTAGCTTGGTTGTGTATCTCATCTTATGATACACGTGTCTTGAAACGTTACTCTCTGTAATTTTTTTCTAGTTGCTGACTTCAGGACTTAAATATTTCCGTTGATTGTCATTCCTGGATGTTTGAGCTCTAAGGTTAAAAATAAATAAAAATGTGCAGGTATTTTGTCTCATCTCTCTCCCAGATGGGATAACGAAGTTGCAAAGTATCTAATTAGCATCATGCTGGGGCACTTTCATTTAGATGCAAAGCTTTGCTCTTGAAATCACTTCAAAATATGCAGGATTAATGCCATTTTTGTGGTGACTTTCTCTGTTGCTTGAAGTGAGAATGAGAATTGTCAGTAGTGAAAAAGGTTGAGGGCAGGTGACAGGAGCTAATTCCCATATATTCATCTTCCTGGGAAAACGGTCCAGCCGCTTTCCTGTTGTTCCCTCCCTCAGCTGATAAAATTCTGTTCTGGCCTTGATGTGTAAACATAGTGGGAGTCACAAGAGGAGTTGGAGCAAGCCTCACATCTTCGGTTTTTCAAAGCCCACAGCACTGCAGCGTGACAGTTCTGTGCTCTGTGCCCTTCAGTCTCCCTCCCCTCCATCTGTTGGTGGGATTCTTGTGCCCAGTTTGCCTCCCTGTGGTCCCAGAGCTGTTGAGCCTCATCCTTGGAAAAGGCAGTGGTGGTGGCAAAGATCCTGCAGAGAGCTATTAAAGTGCCACCACCAGCGCTGAAGCTGGCGCCGCAGTGTCTTGGCTGCCTTCATGCCAAGCTAGAAGCAGTCTGGGGAGCTTTGGGATGGACCTGCTTCTGGAATGGGAGGGGGAGGAAAAAAAGTGACCAAAGTGCCTGTGGTCTCTGCTAGTTTTAAACCCTTGCTTGTTAATTTTCCCTGCTTGGAAGGATTCAAAAGCATTTTGATATTCTACAGACTGTCCAACCATTTTTTGTTTTATCTGTGATAGGGCAAGTTGGGCTCTCTTATGTGTTATGTTGACTAATGGTATTGATTTGTGATTGATGGACTAAACTGTGATGTTTGAATGCAGTAGAAGTGGGTGAAATTGTGCTGCACAGCACAGAACCTAGGGTTTGGTCTGCAAAACTGGGTTATCTTTCTTTTGAAGGGTTACTGGAAAGGTGCAGGTAATGTCTAACTTCAGTTTCATTGCTAGCTGTTCTGCTTATTTCCGTATCCTACAGCTTCAGGCTTTAGCTTTTTAGCTATCACATAGTTTGGAAGTTGTGGGGGCTTTTTGGGAGGCAAAATATTACTCATTCAATATTCTGGTTCTGTCTCAAAAGAACTGTTTACTTTTTTTTTTTTTTTTTTCCCTCGAAATCTGAAGTGGAAATACTAATTTCAATATATACATTTTTTAACTGCTGATTTTTGCCTGGTTTGCAAAAAATGAAAGACAGCTAAATTGTTCTTCTCTTTCTTCTCTTTCCCCTCACCAACTTTCATCCCTTTCCTGCTTCTGGAACTTTGAAATCTGCTGATAATACATACATACATTCTTTTTTTCCTATTTGAAAGAGAGGTGAAAGTATAAAGTAACTAAATTTTGTGAGGACTTGTGCATGGGAATGAGCCAAGTTGGTGCTCATGTGGAGGGAAAGGCAGGAAAGACTTGTTCATTAGGTGTGTTTTACCCAGCTGACTGCTTTTTTGCATGGCACGTGCATCCCTCCAAAGTAGACATAATCCACATGGCCTCTTGCCTGGTGGGCACGGGATAAAAAACGTGAGGACTATTGCAATTGGGAGAGGAGGGAAGTTATTTCCAAGGAAGATATATAATCACTTGTGTTAGTGTCTCTCTACAGAGCAGCATCACTTGGTTTAGTGTTGTCCAAAATTGATTAATTCTGGGCTGCAGAAGTCTAGCAAAGTTATGGTATTGGTTTCTTCTAATAACTTTACCTTTCTCTGTCTTCACTGGCAGCTACAAGTGATTATCCAGACTGGATGAACCTTTGTCTCCCCTACCCTGCATAAAACTAGGGAGTTGGGGCTCAAGTGGTTGTTCTATATCTTTTGTTATATTAAATATGTTACATACATATAATCCTCTTAAAAACCATTTAAAGCAAGTGAATTTAAAAAATAAAAATAGCTTAACTATATTGTAAATAGCTTGGTAATTTGGAGTGTGGAAAGTGGGTGCTGCTTTATATGCTGGTAGAATACTGTATGTGTTTTCAAGTTGGTCTTTGATTAAAAAGTGTTAATTTTCTTTTTAGCCAGCAGCTGCAACAGCTAGTGTTACTGCAGTTACTGCTGTAAAGCCTTTGAGTACTGGAACACCTGTAAAACTTCCAGTTACAGGACCACCTGCACAAGCCATCTCCCAAAAGGCAGTTTCTGTGAAAGCAGAGGGCACAACAGTAGCACAGACCAACACTTCAGCAGTAAGGAAAAAAAAAAGTTTTTAATTAAAAATTAACATTCTCTGTATTCATCAGAGGTTGGACAACTAGTGTGCGATCTAACAGCCTTTTTATTTCCACACTAGGAAATGCTAGAGAATGTGAAGAAATGCAAGAATTTTCTTGCTACACTAGTAAAACTGGCATCTAGTGGACCTCAAGCCCATGAAATGGGGCAGAATGTGAAGAATCTGGTGCAAAATCTACTGGTGAGACTCTTCAAAACAAAGTCTGTGTCATTTGTGTATCAATTTGTGATATGTTGACTTTTTGTTAATTTTCTTCCTTGTCTTTCTGAATACGTGTCATACGTGTCATACTTTAAACAGCTGAAAAGATTATTTTGGGGCAGAATACACTTGATCCTTTAAGTCTTACATTATAACATGCAATTTTAACTGAATACCCTATTTACTCCCTTGCTCCTCATTCCTGTTTCATTTTATGCCTGCAGGTACTTGATAGTCAAAGATTCTGGCAGTGTTCAGGCAGCTTGTGGGACTGAGCTCCTTCCTGTGTTAGTGGGGATCTAAGTCAGGGCCCCTGCTGCCCAGGAGACTGTGCTGCAGACTCCAAACTACTGTTGTGCTCCAAAACAGGGCTGACTTAAAAGCTGACAGTTTGAAGCTCTAATGAAGCAACTGTGAAATTATCTGTATCTTTATAGAATGTGAAGGAAAGAATAAGTAGGTGGCTGCCCATCTCTGTGATGCATCTCTTGCAGGTGGCTTCTAGACACCTAGTCTACCTGCTGTACTCAGTCCCAACTGGAGCTTCTTCATAGTGTTTTCTTCTGCTACTTCTTGGCATTTGACCCCTGCTGTTCTTTCATTCTGTCTTGTGCTACAAGAGGGATGTGGCTGTGGTGGTGGTACTGAGGAAGTGATTTTTTTTTTTCCCACCACCTCCCAGTGTAGGAAGTGTAAGAAAGTGCATTGTAGGCAAATGTGTTGCTTCAGGGAACAGACTATCTTAGATAACAGCCTTGTAGAAGTGTGCTGCTGTCTTCCTTCTCTTTTGTGCTTGTGTCCCTGCTGTATTATACACCTGCTCTTGAACAATATTAGAATTATTCCTTTGCTTGTGCAAATTCCTTACAAGCTTATTCTTGCTTGTGCTTTGAGTAGTTTTTAAAGACAGTCATTATCAGTCATACATCATTGAATTGTGCATTTGTTTGCTTATGCAATATTTTTAAAAAGCTACTCTGTGTTTTGATATAAATGTAAAATAATGTCTCATATGCATGAGGAAAACAAGTAAATGGCAGCTGTGAAATAAAATGGTCCTTAAAGCAATATATTCCGCAGTGAGTGTCAAGCACCTCATGTGCACTGATGTAGTGTAGCAGATCACTACGTCTGTGCTGGTGAGTTTGTGCGCTTGGGTGGCCCCTATCTACTCCTCAGTGAGACAAAACAGGCAGAAGGTCAGCTGACTAGGCTGAGCTATGACATGTCTTGGTAGTCTGTGAATCTGTAGGCCTTAAGCACCCTGTTCTGAATGCAGAGCTCACAGTGAGTCTAGAGGAGGATATGGGTGGAAAGAAGAGTTTTTCTGCAGAATAAGAGATTCTAGCTAGGATCTGTCCTCCTTTGTGTTTCTGTACCTCCTCTTGAAGGAGATAACCTGCTTTAGTGGGTGAGAATGGATCTGTATCTGAAGTTAGCTCCCACTAATGTTTGTGAGGAAGAATGATGCTGCCTGGGGTGGTTTCCTTACCCCTGCTGAATGGGGTGTTTGTGCTGCATTAAGGAAGAAGAGGTGCTCTGCAATTTGAGGACTCTTGCCTGGATGGTATGGAGAAGTAGTCTTGACTGGTTTTAGAAAGGTGGTGTTAACTACTCTGCTTTATTACGCTATTTAACCAAATTGTTTTACAAAAATTACTCTTCTGATCCCTTTCGATTTTGACTTTTGTGTAGTTACCCAGTTTTACAGTTAAGTCCTCTTGCTTAGGTTTAGGCATTCCTGCATAAAAAGGAGAGGATCAGTGAAGGATCCTCGGAAGGATCAGTGTTACTTATGATTTTCTTTTTCTATCACTTCAATTCAATGAATGAGCATTTGATCATTTACCCAGTTCCTTCTAAATGAAGAAAGGAATTTAAATCTTTGACAGTGCATCTAAATTAAAACATCATTCTATTCTAAAACCCTTTTGGTTAAAAATATAGGAAGGAAAAAGTCTCAGATGACTGAAATTGAACAACTTCATAATAATTTAAAATTCTATTATTGACATACCTGGAAAAAAAATAGTTTTGTACTTAATAACTTGTCATTATGATTATGCTTTCGTCTTAGGAAGCAAAAATCGAACCAGAAGAATTCACAAAAAAGCTGTATATAGAACTTAAGTCTTCTCCGCAACCATATCTAGTTCCTTTTCTCAAGGTAAGTGTTTGGGGATCTACAGTGGGGGTAGTGGGACCAAAAGGGAAAACAAAGGCGTGGAGGAGTGTTCAGATATAGTCACTTGTTCAAATCAATTTAAGAAACTGTGCTTAAACTTGTCTTTTGTGACCGCAACTTTTGGAAGGGCAGAGGTATTTTTGTGTGGCATTTCAGAGGAGTAAGTTTACCTGTGTTTACAGGTTGGAGACTAATCCCATTACTGGAGACTACTTGGGTGGAATCTGGTCCACCTTATGGTACAGCAGCTGAAATAAAATGAGCTCTTACTTTCTCATTAAGGCTGCAGCTATTCTAAATTCTAATACCTAACAGGGTATCTGAGGCATATAATGCTTACAAACACAGCTTACACAATGTTTAAATTTTAAACTAGCTTTATGTAGCTGCCTTAATTGTTTTGGGGTTTGTGCTTATCTGTAGGCAAGAAAAAAACACCATCCTTCCCAGAAAGCTTGGTTGCTTAAAACAAGCAAACAAAAAACCCAATAACTGCACCTCCATTCAGGCAAATAATCATATGATTAAAAAAAATGATGTCCTGACTTGTTAAATCACATGAAAAAATGGGATTTATTGACAGTCAAAATAAAAACATATTTCTCATGCAACATGCTTTAAATCCCTGTAAAAATATTACACATTACTCGTATAGCGGGCATAACCCCTACATAAATACTCTGACCAGATGAGTCTGTGCTTTTGCTTGCTATATAGTATAGGCAGTGTAGAGGCAGGAAAAGTAAAGTGATAACGCTGGGATAGTTTCTCTGGAGTTTCTCCTCTTTCTTGGTACTTTAACATACATATAACACTGCCTGTTTACCACATGTTACAATTATTGTAGATGACTAACTGTAATCTGTTCAAGTATGGGATGGCTTTTTTGTTTGCTTTGTTTCAATGCTATCCTTCAAATGCTCTGCCAGTCGTTTGACAAGAGGCAAGAGGACAACTCTTCTCTGCAATGCTTAATGAAAAAGTTTGCTAAGAGTACAGGCTTTTCAGCATCTCACTTGTACTGTTAGCAGTCTGTTGTAGCTCAGGCTTTCACATGAGTTTCTAGAACAGGTCGTGGAACAATTGTAATACAGGTAGCCCTGTTACCTGTGGACAATTTTATGCTTCTATTGTGGCTGCAGAACAACCAGGCTGTGAATGCAGACTCAGGATGACTGAAAAACCTTTTTATTTTTTACCTTTTTCCTCCTTGGTTCTTCAGTCTCAGCTCTACTGCCACAAAAAACTTTGCTTCAGCTCAGATGGCCCTGTGCAGTGTTCCTAACAGAGCTCAGGCAAACCTAGCCTAAGTTTGGCTCCCCTAGCTATGGCTCACAAGCCCTGACAGACCCAGACTAGTTCCTGCAGAGCAGTCCAAGGGCTAGGATCACTGCACTACGCTTGCTAGCACTTGGGTTCCCAAGGATTTCTTAGCTGGGGCATAGTGCTATCCTCATATATTCATGTAGGTGCTCTGCTAGAGTTACTGAGCAATCCTGCAACATGTATTACTGATATATATGTTGCAGAGACCTTGTGGCAGTTGCACAGCAGTTAGGTCAGATTGGTCAGTCTGTGTCAGACCTGGGCTGGCATCCCACACAGCCACTGCATGATCCTAGGGACTGGTACCCTTTAGGGTAGCTCCTGTAATGCCTGATAACATAGTGTGCAACAGAGGGAGCACGTTCTAACACGGAGATACTGAACTTCAAAAACGTTTTTCAAACACTGTCTTGGTGGAAGTTAGCTGAATTGATAGTGTTACTTGTCCTTTAAGTGATCTGGTGTCATGGCTGCCTTTGTCCGGGATACCTTAGGAATCTGCAGGCAATACATATTGATTAAGTCTGGTCTGTAACTCTGGGCAGCTGTGCAAGACTGAGTGCAGAATAAAGCCTGACTTCATTAATGCTTCCTTTAGCTGTATGAGTTGATAATTCGCTTTTAGTCAGCAAAGTAGATCTCTAGGGAGAGACCCTATTTTTGCTCTAAAGTTACTGAAAGTCTGCATGTCTTTGGGACATGGGTTTTTGGTGAAGTTATAACTTTTTTTTTTATTTTTTTATTTTAAATCTGTCTTGGATGCTTTTGACCAATATATTGCATGAGAAAAGCTAAGTAGTCTCTTAAAGGAAACCAAAGGTAAATGTGCCATAGACAGTCCAGCCCGCTCCAGCTAAGTGGATGAATGATTTACTCATTTAACATATGGACATGGTTACAGTTCAGGGCAAGTTTATGCTGAAGACTCTACAAACGCAAACTCTTTTCCATCAATTTTTAAAGTTCAGGGAACATACTGATAGCTGCAGAAATGATCTACCCAATTCTCAGCCTTACAGATTGTCCACTTTGGCTATTGACAGTCTCTTAAAGGACTTGAAGACTGTTCTGTTCATTGGCCTTCTCAAACATAGTTGTAGTAAAAATGAGAAGTTGGCAGATAACCTGACTAATGTTCTCCTGATGCTGAGAATTTACTTGGCTCAAGTTCTGCTGTTCAGCTACATATGTGTCTATAATTAAAGTGGTATCCCCCCCTAGTGTAGATACAGCTGTACTGGTGCAGAGCTTGTTCCTGACTTTATTGGATAATTTTTAGCTCTCTGAGAAGCTCTGTGGAATAAACACAGCTGTTACACAGCGTTTAGTGAGGAGGCAGTGGCAAATGAGAAATGAATTTCTGAAGTAGTCATTGAGTTGATCTTACTTGGCAACATAAATTTTGGATTGAAAAAAAATAAACAAAATAGTACAGTTTTTCTAGATAGGTTTTGCTCTGCATGGTAAAGCTGTGGTGATTCTGACCTTTCCTCAGCCTGTGTTAGTGAATCTTGAGATCTTCACTCTACATTATGTTCATCAATTTAAAAACTCTAGCAAAACTTTTTGTTTGGAATAACTGATTTAATGCCTCATGGAGGGGGATGGGAAATAATTGGGAGATGAGAAAGCGGGAAAGGAAGATTTAGGTGCAATATGTATTTTGTTGTTTTGTTTTTCCTTCTCTTCTCTAGAAAAGCATGCTTGCCTTACGGCAGCTCATGCCAAATGCTCAGAACTTTATCCAGCAGTGTATGGAGCAGCCAGTCCCAACCCCAGAAGTTGTTTCAGCTTGTACCTCTGCAGCACCAACCCCTTCTGTAGCAGGGGCAACCTCAGCAGTAGCAACCCTTTCTCTTCCGGCTGTGAAACCAGTGTCTGCCTCCACAACAGTCACAACCTCTCCAGTTATAAAACCTGTCCTTTCCAGTGCTCCTGTGACAGCCTCTCTGCAAGCTGTGAAACCCATTCTTGCCTCTGCAGTGGGGACAGCTGCTCTCCATCCTGAGAGTCCAGCCTTCACCACAGTAGTAACAACATCAGGGCTTGCTGCAATCCAAAATGTAAAGCCAGTCTTCACTTCTGCAGTAGCAACATCATCTCTTCAACCTATGAAGCCGGTGCTGGTCTCAACAGTGGCAACTTCTGCACCATCTGCTCTGCAGCCTCTGAAACCAGTCATTGGAACCCCCATCAGTATTAAAATCTCGCAGCCCAACTCTGTCGTTGCGCAGTCAGTTGGTACTCAGCAGGTGGTTAAAGTAAAACAGTTGGTAAGATGAATTCCTCTACTTTTAACACAGCTTATTTGCTTTGACTCTTATCAGTTTGCCAAGATGATGTCAATTGGCATCTGAATCTTTTTTGATAAACTGGTCTGTTGCAAGTGAAGTAGTTTAGTCCATCATAGCTGACTTGTGCTTGATAAAAGAACTGTAGCCTCATTACTTGGTCTGAGACTAGTCTAGAGCTCTCTTGGCAATGTGGAAAGTGAACTGTCTTTCAGAAGATGTTATAACTGACAGCTATGGATGTTGAGCACTTGCTGAAAAAGTGAATCTGAAGTCAAACTGTAATGTCAGTGTCTTGCAAGATGTCCTGGTCACCGTTTCACCAGACTAAACGTCCTGAGTGTGATGGGAGGGAGTTGGAGTTCTGATTCCTGCTGCTCACACAGTTTCACTAGCCTGGGTGTGAAAAAAGTGTTTGCATTGGACACAAATTAATGATGGGATGTTAACATTAATTACCCTTTGATGTCCTGTTAGGGCAGTATCTCCATTAGCTACTAGGGTTTCTAGTCTCTTTAGGCTAGATAGCTTGGTTGTAGGTAACTTTGTAGTTTGTATACTGGATTTTTTGCAGGCATCATTGACTTGATATTTAGTTATAGGGCTTTTGTTAACTAAAGTGTAGAAACTAGCTTAAGGTGCTTTCCAGAGCAGAGTGTTGATCTCCAAATTTGCTCAGACATGTTAAAGTCATTAAAACATGAGGATATCAGCTAACAATCGCTGGAGTAATGGCTTATTAAAACAATAACCTTGAAAGCAATGTTAATAGTATTTCTTGGCACAGGATAACTTTTTACTAACCTGCTAGGCTCTGAAGGAACCTAAAAATTATGGTATACCCAACATATTGTATAATACATTAAGTTTAGTTTACAGATGGACTGAATGGTATACTGAGTAGCAGGTCTACTTGAGTAATGTTCTCCAGTTTGAGAGATTTCTCATCTTTCTCATTTTGTCATATAAAGAACCCTGCTTGAATAGGGCTTCCTTTTAAAGATTTGCACCTTAAAATCAGGGGGAAATGTTAGATTTCCCCTGAAACTAGATTTACTTTTCGCAGATATCGTAGGTCATTCAATGTGTGAATTTGCTTTGTAGTGTGTTTACTGTGATGTCTCGATTTAACGATGTTTAGACCCTGAAAGTATGCTTATTTTCTTCCTTTCAAAGTAGGTAAGATGGATGTAATACAAGAATGGTGCACTCTAAGGAGCTTATTCTACCAGCTTTTTGCCTTTTCAGTCTTAAAAAGAATAAAACACCAAACTATGGGGGCCTTCTTTAAGTGTGGGTTTGTACAAAGTAATTTGTTGCTGAAAATGTGCACTAATTAATTTTAATAGTAGCCATGGCCAAACTGGAAAAGGAGTTGCTACCATTTCTGTCTTTAAGGACTCAATTTGAAATTAGAGCCAGAAGAAAATGAGGGCTTCTTAAATCGTGTAAGGTTTGGAGAGCAGTTTGGCTATGCAACAAGTCATGTAATCCGGGGGAGAGGTTGACCATCTGTACAGATAGATGGGGAAGCTTAACTCCTCACAGGGGAATTGAGATGCTTCTTGAATATGATATTGGCGAACTTTTGAAATGACTTTTGACTCTTTCACAACTGCAGTGAGGCAACCAAATACAGTCTTTCTTCTCTCAACCTTACAAACAATAAATTGCCTACAAAACTCCTTATTTTCATTTGGCTGGATCCTGGGCATATTATTTAAAGTATTTCCTTTTGCAATACCTGTTTAAATTTGGTCTTGAATGAGTTTGAAGGACCAAGCTTAACACTTAGCATCTTGGCCATATAGTAACTTGGTGTTTGTTCTGGCAACTTATCAGCCCAGTGAGCAAGTTAGTAGAAGTGAGTATATCTTGCAGGAGGACTGTTCCTCCTCCTAGAAAATAAGTCTAGGATCTGACCTCCTAAAATAGAAGGGTCCTGCTGCCAGCTGAAGGGAGGTAATGTGTGCCAGCTGTGCAAATCACACAAAGCTGCCAGCTTTTTCTGCCTTTTTCCAGCCCCCGTCCAGGTGGTCTGATGGCATGTGCTCCCTCTGCCTGCCCACTTCCGATTTTTCTCTGTTTCTTGAACAGCATGAAGCAAACTTTTGTGCTGCTTTATGGCAACTCTGCAACAAAGTTGATGCTTAAGAGTGCAACACTGCAGTTTTTCATGTAAATACTGTAATGTGATTGATCAAACACAGAGCTGTTTCTTCTTTTGCCATGGTGAATGTTAAAAGAGCTGTTCTTAAGGAATTAATGCTGTTGGGATTGGATTCAGCATCTCTGCTGAGTTATAATTACATCCTTTCAGTTTCTGATTGTATTTAAGACATGTGGAAGCTGAATCTTTAAGAAAGTTCAATTTATTTTCGATGAAAACAAATAGAAGCAAGTGTTAGTGTTCAAATCACTTCTATTTTAAGCACTATGTGTGAGATTTGACTCTATCAATAACCTGTGTCCATATTCTGGAATCTACTTTCTTTGTATACAAAGCTTGTGTTTCTTTCCTAAATATTTTTTTTATTTATTTTTTTTTCCTTCAGAACTGTACATACTTCTCTGGCTTTCAGATGTCAACTTAAACTAAGTTGTTCTAAATTACAACTGCTATGCCAAATCATGATAAAATGGCAGGCCAGGGTCTGCAATTTTTTTTCATATACCAAAGCATCTCTTGTTGTTTGTGTGAATGGGTGGAACTTATGCTGATGGTGGTAGCTGATAAATCTGAAGTTAGATGACAAGAGGTGACAGGCTAATTTTTTGAAGTAAATATAATACATACAAAATGACATAATAAATATGTCAATACCTTTAAATTGAATACTGTTGCTGTGCAAGCACTTTGTAGACTTTCTGAAGTGACAATAAAGGACTTGCAAAAAACATGGTTTCTTGATCCTGAAAATTCCTTCATGTTGACTTTTTACCTCTAAACAGCTATATTCAATCTGAAGATGCTGATAATTTTGTATTTTAGTAAGAGAATATTAGCTTCTATTATTTATGGTCTCGTTCTTTCTACTACTTGTAATGAAGCATTTTGCCAAAGGATTTCATTAAGTTAGGAGGGGTAGAGATAGTGTTTTGGGGATACTGTAACTTTATTACTTTCTTCCATTTTAATTGCTGAGAAGAAAAAGTAGTATTTGAGCTGTACCTATAGATCTGTGTTTATGATGACATACTGCTGCCTGATTTTGTTCCTTTCAAGAACTTCTTTAAACAAAACTACCAACCCCCTTCTCTGCCCTTCTCTGGGGTGCTGATATTTTTGTGTGGAGATTGTACTTGGTGTAGATGTTGCTAGTGAGTATTACATATTCTTTCTAGCTGATGTGTTCAGCTTAGTTTAAAAGCGTATGGCAAAGCTATGCGTTACTATTTACAATTGATGTTGCATCTCCAAAAATGCCCTAGTAACTTCGTTGTGCATACTCATAATTTGTGGCAGGAAAAGGATTGCATACAGGATTTTAACTGTATGCATGTGTTTTAAGAAATTGTATGTGTGCTACCTACCCTTCTGAACTTGTTGGGACGTTTCAATTTTCATTGGTAGTTTTTTAGAGGAAAACCTTAGTGCAATGGATTAATAGTATTCTGTGAAATTTCTTACGTAATTATAAATGGAGAGTAGGGGTGAAATGTCTATTGGAGTAATCTGGATAAGCTGAACTTTAAGCTCACCACAGTTATTAAGATTTATTTCTTTATATGAAGTCAAAAAGAAGCCTTTTTTTGTTTGGTTTTGAGCAGGCTGTTTGTTGTAGACTGAATGCTAGGACATGCATGCCCTGCAGTGCTTCCAGATGAATGAACATGCTAATACTATTTACTGCTCTATATTTTTAGCTTTTCTCACTCTTGATCTTGGATATTCTACTTTCAGGTAGTCCAGCAACCACCAGGAACCACTGTAAAACAAGTATCCACACTCTCACAGCCCTCAACACTGACCTTCCAGATGTCTTCTGAGAAAAGGATGCCACTGAATACACTTGTCCAAACTAACCAGTTTCCTGCAGGTACGGCTGAACTTTTTTATGGAGGTTTGAGAGAACAGCTAAGGTACAGCAATATGCGTAAGTGTTTGGCAGATTATAGGTTGTAAGAAGGTGCTTATTTATCAGAAGCCACCAATTCTGTGTGATCATTCAAATATATTTACTGGCTGCTTGGAGTTCTGATTAGAATCTCTTTCAGTACTATGTCTACCTCTGTTGCCTGTTAAGAACATGTCACTCAAAAGTATTTCTGCTTTTAAAAACACTGTGAGCAAACTTTATTGGAACAATGGGACTTTTGAGTGTCGTGAGCTCTTTCTTCAGCAGTCTGGGTTAATAATTAATAATGCAAACTTTGTCAGCCAGCCAGTCTGGGCTGGTAGCTACCAAGCCAGCACTTGGGAGGACTACAGCCCACGTGTTCTGTATGGCCAAGACATCTACAACTCCTCCTCAGTGCTGACTGGTGTAGTCCTCCCAGGTGTCTGGTTTTCAAATGGACCTATTTGGTTGCCATACAGAACACGTGGGCTATAGTGCTCCCAAGTACCTGGTTTTCAAATGGACCTATTTGGTTGCCATAGAGTCTGCAGCAGCCTTTGGTGAAGGTATAAACTGATTAAATGGTTGTCTAGCTCTCTGCTTTCCCTTGTACTAAGTTCTTTTTTGTTTGGCTTGTTTTAGGTTTCATTCGGAAACAAATTGCCCTGTCAGGAAATAAAATTCTGTCGCTTCAAGCATCTCCTGTTCAGAAGAATAAAATAAAAGAGAATGGAACAACGTCCTTCAGGTAGAAATAAACAATACTGAAAGTTTAGTATAGGAAGCAACAAAAGGAAAAGACAGCAAATATAGAGATGAAAATAGAGCCTAAAAAAAAATATTTTGACTTGTTTATGATGGGTGTTTTATCATGTAATACTAATTGGGAATGGAGAAACTAAAAACTCTAACCTTGTAGCAGAACTTAATTATTTTTAATATAACAAAACTCTCCTTATGAGTTGGTTTACATTGTGGTATTTCCAAAGTACACATAACATGCTTCAGTATGTGTCAGTTTTTCAGCTGTAGAGGATGCATATTGATCTTGATCCTGTGAAAACTATTAACTAATCTAAAGCAATAGTATCTTGTACTGAAAATTCTCTGTAGGATAAAAGCAGATACAAATCTGCTTTTTGCAAGACAGGTGGATAGCATTTTACTGTAATTTGGACTGGCTGGCGACATGTTAAAAGCTCTGTGCTGTATTACAAAATCCTTTATTAGCTCTCGTTAGAAGCTTGTTCCTGTAGGTGGAGGTGGACATCTCTGGCTACATCTCTAACTGTTGCTGCTGGCATACTCTGTAGGCCTTTACATTACAAGAATACTCCAAGCTTCTAGTTCAGGTAACTGATTAACTTTTCACAAAGATAAATGATTTTATTTCTCTGACATCTAATGTTGGAACAGAGTTGTGGATTAACATAAGTAAAAGGCCCTGTGACCTTAAGGCAAAGCTTCAAGTTAGTCTTCCAGGGGTAGAAGATCAGAAGTGAAAAACCTCCGTCTTGCTGAGTGGTTGGCATCTCATCTCTTGAAACTCTGTACTGATGAAGTCATAAAGCTGTTATTTATAGTAGCATATAGTGTACACTGAACATTAAGACTTTGCAGTCTAGAAGCTGGAACAAAAAGATGATGTTAAGAAATAGCTGAATTTTCTCTTTCCTTCTCTTATGAAATATATCTTCAGAATATAACTTGAAATGTAACTTTTGATAGTAATGCTTGAAAATTACTTTGTAAGTATAAACATTAAAAAGAAATTAAAAAAATTCCTAGTTAGTATATGCCAATTCTTGTGTCTGCAAAAAGGGATTAAATTCTTGAAGCTCATTTCTTGAACTTTCAAGTTCTCTGCCCAGTTGCTTAGAAAAGCTCTTACAAGTCTAGTCAAAATTTGTACAAGCATATGTTTTATGGGTTGGTCTTCAGAATATATACTATATATGCTATATATTAAATATAAATCTTGTAAGCTTTTTGTTTCTAGCAGTGCCTTTTTGGATGCATATCTGATAATATTCATCTGTTCTCTAGTATGACCAATTTTTCAGACTTTAAAAGCTATATGTGACAGCTTTGTATAGCTGCACTTGAGCAGCATGCCCCAAGCTTTTGATATACCTGGATCTTGATATGAGTTTTCCAAGTAGCTCTAGTGCCACATAGCTTTAGTTTGACTTGGACAGTAGCCTTCTCTAGAAGGCAGTGAAGCGGATTGCTCTCTATCCTCAACTTGTCCTCAACTCTTAGCACAGCTGTTCCTCATGGTTTGCAACTCTTCAACCAGCTGAAGAGAAGCACTGTAGACCCGTGTGGGCTTTGCTTGCTGGGGACAGACAGCACATCTTGCAATTGTGGTGATTCTGCATATGATGCCTGAAGCTGAGGCCTTTCCTTGCAGAATGTCATCAAGCCTGACTCCCTTCACCATTGCGCAACTAGGTTAGGTCAGGGTTTGGGAACATAATCATCAAGCTCTGCCTAATGAGCTGCAATTTTGCTTTGTCTGCTATTGAATGATTTTTTTTTTCCCTGCTTATTAAGGATGAATAATATTAATAAAAAAGTGGATGCTTTATCGATTTAAACATTCCTGCTAGAAATCAGAAGATCTCAGCTAAGCTTGGCTTCGGTTGGTATATAGTTGTCTAGGGAAACCTGTGTTAAAAGGGCAGTCACCTTTAAAACATTGGGATTCTATACTCTGTGCCAACAGCCTTCTATTAGCATACTATTTTCTCCAGAACAGTTGTGGTCAAGAGCACTTACCTTGATTTTTGCATGTTTTCTTGAAAGGAGTATAAATCTCCTCTGCCAGCCAAGCAGAAGTAGTGATACAGCAAAGCACAGAACACCTGGCTGCCTGTGTGTCACATCTCAGGGTGGTCTGGAGCTCCCCTAGAATTGTTTGGTCCCTCTTCATTGTTGGTGGCTGCTCTGGGTTAAGCAGATGTTCCCATTTTACTGATGGATAAACTGGAGCAAGTGGAAGATGGATTCGGGGGAAAACATGTGCGTTGCTCAAACACCAGAGGGTGCCACAGGCTCACTTTTCAACCTGCGTAGTTGGGTTTGTATAGTGAAGTTTATCTGCATTGCTGCTTAGGTCTCCTTTGCAATTGAGTGTACTCCTTTAATGTCAAAATCTGATTTCTTAGAGTAACTAAGAGAACTGTGTTCTGCTTTCCCCTTTAATCCCGATAGTCTGAAATTAATAAAGACTTGCAACAGTTACTGATTTTTTTTTTTTTTTTTGGGGGGGGGTGTGACCTGGTCTAATGTAAAAACATTAAAGGAATTGCTGTGCAAGAGAAGCTTTGCTTTTGCACATATACTCTGAAATATTTTAAACTCATAAATACAATATTTTAATAGCTTATGCTAAATATATGCTACCTTATTAAAAGTGATTGAGATTTCTTCAAACAGCAAGAAAGAATGAATTTTAAAAGCACACACTTAACATGGCTTCTGAAATGTTTATGGATCTCCACTGAGCATCACATCTAAGGAAGTGTAATGATGGTTGTTTGGGTTGAGTAAAAGGCGCAGAATTTTTTTTGTATGTACAAATTAATTTTTCAAACTAATGACTCAGTGACTTAATGCAATCTCATGTCCCAGAGTGAGAAAGTTGAAATTTGTCTTTAAGTAGTACAGAGTTGTCTATATATAAGTTCTGTCTGAGTGTACTTAACCCAAGAGGAACCACGTTACTGGAAAGGAATAAAACAGTAACTTGATAAAGGCTAGTTTTAGAGAACTGAAATATTTTAATGTGGAAACACAAGGTAAGCTTACCCGTCCCTTTCTTGTGCATTCAGAGCATGTGACCAGTTGAAAGCCAAAAAGACTGCACTATGCCATTTTACCTGAGGTGCAAGCATCTTTACTGAGAGAAGAGAGTCCACCAACAGCTCTGTCTGGGCAGTGTCAGATTTCAGACTCTGCAGGGCTGATAGCCTGTGGCGTATATTCTTTTTGCTAGTTATGCTGATTTTTGCAGTCTCCTGTGTCAGCAGATCCACAAGAGTCATTGCACTGCAATAGGTTTCTTGGTTGCCATGACTAAACACTTTTCCATGTAGTATCAGTGATCATTAAGAGAAAGAAACTGGACTGCAATTTTGAAGATCAATTAGCACTCAATTATCATGCATGGAAGCTCCACTTGCACACTTCTGGAAAGATTAGGATTTTGTTTAGGCTGATAGAGTATGAATGTGTTCTTGGAATTATTCATTTGCTTCTTGTTATGGGGTAGGAAGGGAGAAATTTTCTTACTGTGGTGGCTTCAACTTCAAATACTAACACATGTCATTTAACTGTTCTGACAATCTTGGGATTTAATGTCTTTCTTAGCATAACAGATTTGGGACAGAAGCCTAGTCAGGAAGTCTGGTCTAGTCAGACTTTAATGACTTGAGCTGACTTGAGAATCTGTTTGGTCTCCTTTTCCCTGAGTAAATAATGTAGAAGCTGCTTAGCCATGAGAGCAGACAAATGGAAGGCAGGAGCTATATAAAGTAGGATTCTCTTCCGACTCATAGCTTTTTTTCAGAAGTGTTTGGCAGAAGAGTAGTGCCATAGAAGCCTATTAAAGCCCTAATAGTTAAAATAACCACTTATGTGTGACTTTGGAATATTACACAAACCCTTTTCTTGTGACTTCAGCTTATACCTATTGCCAGACAAAAGTCAGAGAAAAAGATCCCATTTTCTCCCAAGACTGGCAAGTGTCTGACCTAACCCTGGTTGAAGAATTATTAGGCATTTCCTGAAGTGTTTTCTAAAGATAAGTTTGCCAAACCTTCTCGCAATTCCTTTCTAGAAGTCGTCTTTCTTTTTGAAAATCAAGGGAGCTTCAGACTGAGAGATTCTACTTGTCTGTGTAAATGTTGCAAATGTAGATTCTAGATTGGTCTTAAACTCTTGAACCTATCAGAGGACGTTTGTCATTTTGTGAAAGAAGGCGGCTTCTCTCGATAATCTAAACTTGTATCTGAAAATAACTTGAATTGTTTTGCTGCTGAAGTTCTACAGAAACTTTCCTGATGGGATTCATTCAGTATTCAAATTGAAATAATCTTCCTTTAAAACATAAATAAAACACAAGCTATTTGCTTGATTTAAGCTTTCCCATAGTTACAGCTATTAGTTATGATAGAATAAAGTGTGCCAGACCTGAGACTTTATTTTCAGTGTTCAATCTAAAACTGCTAAAACAGAATCTAGGTAGCACAGAAATTACTAAGACTAGAGCTCTGCCACTGCTCTGGCCACTGGAGTGGTATAGTGTCCTCTCTACTAACTAAGGACTGTATAGTAGAACAAATTTAAAGAGCAAGATCTGAGTTGTTTCATCAGTGCGCCAAACAAGGAGCATTTGTCTCTCTTGGGGAACTCAGTTTAAAAAAAAAAAAGTTTAAGTTAATACATGTGTTCTGAGAACTTCTGCTAGTCAAATACAGATCTCATTTAGCAATTGAACTTGTTTATAATATGAGTCAATATTCAGCTTCACTCAACATTTGGTGCTACCTGATGAATCGTAACTTTAGAGCATCTCAGCTAATCTGTAACTTTCTGTGGCCTCAGCAAGAAACCTTGACCTTTTTTGCCTGCTGAATATTGTTGCTATAGGATAAAATAATCCTGCTGTTATAGGAGTAGTGACGGAGGAGAGCAGGCATATATAAGGAGTAAACAGACCCAGTATACTTCAGTCCTTGGCTTCTAAGCTCGCTTAAAAGCTGACTGTTACATTTCCTTTCTTGTAAAGGATTTGCGTGCCTAGCATCTGAGGTATTGGTAATGCAATGATGAGAGGTACTTCACTAAACTGTGAAAGATTTTAGGGGACCGCTTTCTCCGTCCCCTCCTACACTGCATGTGTACAGTGTAGAGGTAACTTCTGAGGTATGTAAATGTGGCTGTCTGAAAAAATGGGCTTTTTCTTTGTGTTCATTATGAAGCATAATATGTTGTTTTTTTTCTTTTCAGTAAAGATGAAGATGACATAAATGATGTGACTTCTATGGCTGGGGTCAATCTTAATGAGGAGAATGCATGTATTCTGGCAACAAATAGTAAGCTCATTGGTACTGTGGTGCGTTCATGTGCAGATGAACCTTTTCTCTCCTCAGAAGCTCTTCAGAAGATGATCTTGAACATAGGTGAGAACACATATGTAATACGTATGTATGTAGTGTTTTCTTATACGTCAGCCGGCTTCTGGCCCTTAAAGGAAGAGCCATTAAGATCTACCTCCTTGAATTGTGACCAGTCTAAGGTTTTGTTTGGTCTGCCATGAAAGATAAGGGTTTCTTTTATTTATTTTTTTAACAGGGAAACAAGAGGCACTAGTACCACTTTTACATGTGAGATGTATGTGAGCAACCTACACCTCTTCAATCTATTGGTGTTGTACTATGTTGTGTACTATCAGTGTATAAATGTTTGTGTCAAATTCTTAAATCTACCCTTCTATTTCTGCAGCTTTTAATCAGATGTGTAAAAGCTGCCCCTAGGCTATGAAAGGCAGTTTTACATCTTCAGCCTATTCAGGTACCTACAGTGTAGACCAATGTTACGCATCCCTCCTGCTTGATTAGGAAGAAGTTTCATGCTGTCAAGCTGCGAAGGGTAGATCTTTGTTTTTCACACTCTCTGTGGAAAAGCTGTATACAAAAGAGTTGTCAACATTATTTTATCTGTATTACAGAATAATACTGTCAATTGCGTTCAGTGTCTTAGACTAAAATGTAATAGGAGGATTTTTCATATACATCTGTTCACTTGTTGGTTTCTGAGCAAAACTGAATGGTCGTTTGGTAACGTGGCACTGTGTTGAAGCAAACAGTACATATTTGTACAATACGTAACAGAATGTGAGCACCACTGCTCACTGCAAGCTAGGTGAGTGTTGCACAGTTCTTTGCTAATATTCTCTGCCTAGTAGCTTGCCTTACTGTAACTGTGAGCATTTGTGGCTAAGCACTTGGGAGATGCTGTCATACATATATGAAGTAATAGCCCTAACCCAGCTGTCCAACTGTGCGAACATGTGATGTTTCTCGGTCTCTGGTTCAATGAGTAACTTGTTTGTAGTCCAAAGGAAGCAACTTGTCTGCACGTAGAGCATGTCACCTGCAAATGCTATCTACTACTTAAAAAGGTCCCAAGCAAATGTGCCATGTGAGCTGTATGGAGCATTGTTCAGTGAAGTCAGTGTTATGTCAATAGAAAAAAAGGAAAATACTCACTGAAAGACGCTAGTGCCTAGAACATTTTCTCAAAATTCAGTAGAGTTAACCGTCATCCCTTCAAAGCAGATAAGAAAAATAAAACTCTTTAAAGACTTAAAATACACTTCTAGAATAATGGTCTTTCTGATATAAAGATGGAAAATATAAGTGCTACTGTTACATAACGTTAATCATAGCTAATCGGTGTTAATAAAAAATGGTTTGATTGCAAGGAAAGGAATATTGTCAAGCTGTACAGCAGTTCAGAATATGAAGTCTCCTGCTGTCTAACCGAAAACTCGGTTTTGTTTAGGAAGTGTATGTGAAGGGAGGTCTTGAGGAGTTTCTATTCTCCTGTTCTTTCTGTTGTTTTGCTTTAAACTGACTTATTTCCGCTATTCTAATAGACTAGTGGAGAACTGCTGAGGAAGTTTCAAAAGGTGCTTGAGCAAAATCAACTTTTCACTGAGATAAATGATAGCCTTAGACAGGGATCTTGATATTTACTGAGAAGGATCAAGTTGTGGAACATTCTGATCATATGTGTGATAATACCATAAATTCTTCCTGAGAGATTGCTATTCTAACAGAAAAATGAGTTAAAGCAAATCATATGGGGGTGGAGGACTTTTTACAGGGTACTATTCATTCATTCTTAATGCTCAGGTTGGCAATAAGTGTTACAGCCGCTCTAACTGCAGCGAAGGGCAGGAAGATGAGCTTGCTAATAGGTACTGTATGTAAGGTCTGCAAAACAACTGTCTACAAAGAAAAAGTGCTGTCTAGGTGTCTTGGTTGAGCTACGCTCTGAGGCTGATTGTGTCACCCTCTCAAACTTCTCTGGCCTCCTGCGACTGTGTGGAGGTGCTAGGTGGCTCTGGGCGTAGGGGCCGGACAGCTCTGCCCAGACCTGCTCCAGCCTCCGTAGCAGCTGCTGGAGCCTGGGGAGGCAGCGATACACTCGGGAGTGGGCACCTGGGAGGACAGGTGAGGGTGATGGCATGATGACCCCAGGGGGCCTGGATCTGCATTTGCCAGGCTGCTGCCCTGGGATTTGGGATCAGTCAGCTGCTTGCTGGCTGGTGGAGGTAAGTGAGAGGGACCCGTGTCCCTATGCCTGCAACACTGCAAAAACCATCCCTGTTCATCAAATAAATGTCATGAGTTGTTAACAAGCACGGTGTCAAGCAGGGCAAAATGTAATTCTCTATTTTTTTAATTACTGAAATTAACAGAATATGGCACTAATTTCTACTGCTACTGTTCACCCCCACTCCCTGAACATAAAGCTTGATTTGTGTTCTTATTAACTTTGTCCTATAAATGACCTTGCAAGGAGAGTGATTCTAGAGGCTAAGTGAAACAATGTCTGTATTTTCTAAAGCTCCAGGCTAAGTTTTATTAATGTAGTGTCTAAGATCTTTGAAGTTGTGACTTTACCAGGAAAATCATAATCTCCAAACCTTTATTCATAATGGGTATGACTTCCAGGGGGAACAGAATACCTGCTGTGCTAATTATTTCAATTATCAGCTACTACTAAAACATGTAATGGATTTTCTCTGCTTCCACAGGTAAAAGGCATGACATTATGGAACTTAACTCTGATGTTGTGAACTTGATCTCTCATGCTACACAGGAGAGACTACGAGGGCTTCTAGAAAAGCTAACTGTAATTGCTCAGCACAGAGTATCAACCCATAAGGTAAAGGAAATCACTAGTGAGTTTTACACCAAAGTTTTTATGCTTGGCAGCTGTGAAGATAAAATTCTTCCATGTGTAGCCACATCATATATAATATGTACATACAGTACACTTTCAATACCTACCAAAAGGTGGTTTTGTCATAACTTTTTATAGTCTCTAACTGCAACTACTGCTTTTCCTTTTGATTTGTTAGGCACTCTTAAAACCTAGACCACATGCAGAAGTAAATGCATTCTTCTCTTCCTCAGAAATGGTGATTGTAATGCAAAATCCCTTCCACTTGGTAGATGTAAATCTGTTTCTGACTGCAATCAGTTCTATTTTGACTAGGGACTGGTATTTCCTTGTGTGTTTACTTTTATTAGAGATGCAGTATTGGCTCAGTTGAAGTTAGAAGTTAATTGTCATCTGTGTGAATTTATTATTGACAGAAAATTTATCCATACTTGCAGTATCACAACTGTTAGGGTAGGAGTTCAACTCTTGAACAGACTTTTTACAGACTTTTAAATATAGGAGAAAAATACTGAAAGAAAAGAAAATGCTTGGAAATCTCTGGGTATTTATAGGGATTTCTGAGACAACTGAGATATGAAGAGGACAAAAAAAAATCTGATACAGAAAAAGCATACAAAAGTCTAGAAATCTTACCAATTCTGTGTTGTTTCCCTGAAGTGAGAAATCTGATAAATCACGTGAACAGAAGTGGAATGTAAGCTGCAGTCTGGAGGAACTGGTAGGGCTTAGTGTCTTGCAGGCATCAAAAACAGCAAGGGAATATTTTTGGACAGTGGACTTCTGATATAACTGTTTTTTGTTTTACTGTGCTAAAAAATGGGAGAACTGATGGAATTTTGATGACTGACAGAAGCAGAGGTAGGATTGCAAGGCTGCAACAAACTTTCTTTTTGCTTTCTTAAAAAATAAAAAAATGGTAAACAAATATATTATAATACCATCTTTCCAGCAGAAAGATAGTATTACATCATAGAGGAGTAATACTAGGAGGATTGTACTTTTAAGTGGTCCCATGTGAATAATATTACTGTGATAGATTTCTAAAAGCTTATGAGCATGTAACTTAGAGCAAAACACCCATAGAGCTAAAGACTTGTCAAAGACTTTACAAGAGGACTGAACAACAGTTGCCCTATACTGACCTTTTTTTTTTTTTTTCCTCTTTTAAATTGGCTTCTCTTCATTACACACACACTTCTATAATAGGTCTGTTGACAACACAACAGGTTATAGTAGGATAGAAGTTGTTGAAAAACATCAGTAATTCACATGGTAATACTGAGGGAATTCTTCTGTCTGAGTTCATGCCCCATAGCTTTTACCAAATAGCCCTTAGAGAGAGAGTCTACCAACAGGTACATCCCTACTTTTGCCGTCTTTTACTATGTGTTAAAAGCTGAATAATTGGAAGTTATGAACTTCTGTTAATTAGCATAAAACTATCATGATAGTCTCACTATCTAAAGCAAAGAATAAGAATAGGCATTTAGACTCCCTATAAGCTGATGTCAGTGGTACGACTTTTGTTGTGATGCTTGTATTTTGAGCTGGTAAGACCACAAAGGTGACCAGCTGGCTTGTTTTGTTCAATTGCATCTTCCCCTCTCCTCTAATTTGGAGACTGCTGAAGTAAAATACTGAGGTTGACCTAGCATGGTGGCTGAGAGCAGAGTTAATGACAACTGAATAAAGCAGTGATTAAAAATGTCTTTGGTGTGCAGATTCTGCATTACAGAATTGTTTCATGTTCTTATGCTTGGGGTTCATGAGCATGTGGCTCGGTCATGGTGGGTGGTGTTGCACATTTGCTCCGTATGCAAGAGCAGTAAGAACTGGAAACTCCAAATTGTGCTGTGAATGTGGCAATGTGCTGTGGCAGCTCCAGAGCTACATTTTGTGTTTACCTCTTAAAGCATGGGGTGCCACGGGTGTGAGACCTTTCAGGTTGCCAACCTTCTCTCTCTCTCCTGCCCTCAGTCAAATTGCAGAAGTAACTTACCAGAAGGAAAAAACAAAAAGATCTTTTAATTTAGTTCAGGAATTGAATATAAATGGCCAGCACCATCTAGATGGTTCTGTAATAGCTGAGCCTCATTCAACTTTTGGCCTAGCGGAACTTCCATGTGCATGATCTCTCCTTTTTGTGCCCCTGGACATGGGATACACTCTTAGTGCTAAACAGCAACTGACTTGCTCAGAATTCGGTTTCACTTGCAAATATGTGACAATCTAGAACGAAAATGACAAATGGTGGGCAAGGCTTACAGCTGCTTTTGAACTTGTTGCCGGGTATTTCATCACTGAATATGTACCTGGGAATGTTTTGCTATTTAGTGCTGTGTAAATATGTGTAAACTTAAGGTTCAAATTTTGTAACCAGTTGGCCATACTCTAGAGTGTATCTCTGGAGTTGTCCAGAGCACATGGATTTGTCTTGCAGTGTGAAGGAAGGAGTTTCATGATAAGATTGTATAGATGCTCTAATATGCTACTGCTGTTTGGGAATAATAACTTCTTTCAAGACTCTTTTTCTCCCCTTCACTTTCAGTGATTTCAGATTAAATTTAATTCAGTTGAAGTGAAAAGGATTTTTGACCATCAGCTATACAAGTTCATTCTTAGCACGTGCAAATCCATGCATCCCGTCTGTGTTGTGGCTACTCTGGCTATCAGTAACTTAAATTCGGTATTCAGTTGGATTTGCATAACTTCAGTTTTCACTGGGATTGCACTGCTATGGCTCAGGACAATTTGGTCTTACAGAAGGAAGTTAAGTTGTATGAACAAAAACTGAATTGAGCTTGCTGCCCCGTAACTGTTATGATTATGAATTACACACTTTTAAAACATTTTTTCAGTCTAATTATATACAATGCTAAGTGGTCATAGAGGATGGGTCTATTTAGTAGTTATGTCAAAATATAACTGCAGTTATTCTCTTAAAGACCTTATTTGGGGAGTATTCAACTATTGTTGAGCTGAAATAGCGTAATGACCCTTTGTTTCCTGTCTCCTGTATGATGCTGCTTACATGACCCTGCTAGACTGTTCCTGGGTTGCTGGCATTTCTAACTAGCCCAAGGTCTTCGATTTGATTTTAAAATGTAAGTGCTTAACTCTGACTTGGCACTCCAAAATGAAGAAAGAAAGAAGAAACATGGTTCATGGGAGAAAAGATATGTAGATGGATACCTACCATCCAAGTATTTTTTTTAAAACAGTCTGTATTTATTTCAGCTTTGATAATGCTGTGCTATTTGAATTGTTCTGTGAGTTTGACCCAATGTAGCTGCTTAGTGGTGTACATAGCAGTTTACTTGTATAACCAAGATCTCTTTCCAGGGAAGTGATAAATACATCATATCTAGTGACACTAGAGCTCAGCTGAGATTTCTTGAGAAGCTTGATCACCTAGAAAAGCAGAGGAAGGATGAAGAGGAACGTGAAATATTGCTACGAGCAGCCAAGGTAAGAACTTCTGCATTCCTAGGAAGTAGTGGGTGCTGTTCATATTGGTGAGCATCTGCTGATTTCTCTAATTTCTGCTTTAAATAAGGTATAATTAACTTTACAACTGAAGAACTTTGTTTAGGAGAGCTCAGGCTGTTCAGAAAAGCCTTCGAGTCTTTTACATTTCCTTTAAAGATGACAGGAGTTCAGATGGGTGGTAGAAATGATACTTTCTAAGAGCTGGTAACGAAGGACAATAGTCTATTGACACTCTTTTATTTCATTTCTGTATCTTTCTCTGCTGCTAAAACATTGTGTCTCCTAATCTGTGCATGATGTTGTTCCAAAGTATGGGTTCACTGCTCTTGTTGGACTTGTTAGTCTCATGTGATCCCGTGTGTTTCTGTGGTATTTGTACTGAGATCAGAGAGCTAACGTAGGCCTTGAGCATCCCTGTTCTAGCCACTGTTGGTACAGAGTAAGCATCCTCTTTCCCCCTTCTCTTCCTTCAAAAACAGCAAAGGAAAAGATCTGTTAACATTGCACCATGAGATGCAAGCTGATGTTCTATTTATTTTACAATTTTTTGTTTTGCTTCTACATTCAGTTCTGGAGTCACTGGGCAGAAGGGTAACCTCGACTTGAAGGAATCCTGTTGTACTACAGAAGTACAACTTATTTTAAAAGGGACTTCCTGTCCCTTTTAAACGTCTGCTACTGACGTGAACAACATCATGCCTAGACTGGACCTGACTGACAGCGTTAGCATCATTTTCAGCTTAATCTTCCTTGAGGCTATAGCAGAGGCAGCCAGCCCGGATGAGGAGGGGGAGGGGGTACATGTGTGCGGTGGGGGGGCAGGGAGTCAGTCTGGATTGAGGCATTCGCCCCTGGAGCTAAATCTTTCAATCACAAGAGAAAACTGTCATTTATTAAATATTTAACGGATGCCGTGGTGTTTGGATGCTAGTAATCTCTATTCAATTTTTCTCCTCTTCCTTTGCTAGAATCGTTCCAGTAAAGAAGATCCAGAGCAACTGCGTTTGAAGCAGAAAGCAAAAGAGGTAGGACTTTCAAGTTGCCATGCCTGCCTTTGTGTTGAGAGAAGGTTGGCAGCTCTGTCCTGGCAATTAGGTCAGGGTTTATTTTGCTGTTGCATACCATTTGCAGAGGCCTTGGGGAAGGACAGGAACTGCTGCAGGCAAGGGCAGTACTTCAAATGAGGTCAATGAATTATGAGCTCTCTTTAACATTTTATTTTCATAGTTTAGTCCTGTCAAGAAATGGTTCTTTGTAAACTACAGCAGGACACTTGGTAGGAATATAATGTGGGATTAGAAGTGGGGGAGGGACAAAAAAAAGAAACTTTGAGATTTAGCATCTGGGACTGTACAATAGGCTACATTTTTCCAGGGTAATTGTTCGTTTTGTAAATCTGATACTGCTTATAATTCTTTGGCTGGGAGGCGGTACTGGGATTTAGTTTTAAATGGAAAATGCCTCTGGCTTTTAATTTTCTGGGCCCAGCAGTTTTCTGTTCTGGAATGGAGCCCTTGTTTCACACAGTTCATGTTTAGCTGCAGGGGTTTTAGTTTATAGCTTAGACTGGTTAAGCTTTTACTCCCAGAGGCCTCTGCATAGCAACTGTAGAAATCAACAAATAAGTTCATTTATGTCTGCAGCCTCCTCTCAGTAGCTGACTTTTTACATTTCCCAATATCCATTTCCTGACTTTTCTAGCCTGAGAGAAAAAAGCTTCACTAATTGGAGCTTATTTTAATTGAGCCTTAATATTGGATCTCACTGGAGTTGCCCCCAGAGCTACTGGGAACCGAATGAAATGAAAGTACCTCAGGTTGAAGATGTGTGTGTTGGGGTGTGTGCGTGTGTGTGTGTGTGTGTGTGTGTGAAATTTTTCACTTGACCTACAGTTTCTTTTCCCTGCTGAATAAATCATCAAGCCTGTTCACATTTCTGATTAAGGATCTGACAGCGGACGATAATAAAGACAATTGAGGTGTGAGACGTGTGATACAGAGCTGAAGAAATTGGTTTCTATAGTTACTTGACTGATTTCATGCAATTTTTAAGGATCTTTGTGCTAAATGAGAATGATTTTCTGAGCAACCTTTTTCCTTAACTGTGTCTCTTGAACTATGAAATTTGTTGTTGCTTAACATTGCTGCATTTGGCTCCTAAGTGCCAGCAGCAGGTTATTTATGAATGCTTTAAAGGCCCTTATTGTTTGGATTAATGTAGAAGCGGAGGCAAAACAAATGGAAATCTAGTAAAATAGTCCTGGAATCAATACTCTGGATTTTCACCAAAGTAGAAAAAAAAAAGTAAAATGAGAAAAGGAGAAACCTGTTTTACTATCTATCTTTTAATTCATTCTTTTGTTCTTAGAACTGTGTACTTTTCTGTGCTTAAAATTTGGAAGTACAAAAGTTACCTTCAAGCCATCCTCAGTTTGCCTCCAGGGTTGCCAGGATCAGCAGTCAGTGGATGAATGTTCACTTGCATTTTCATAGGTGCTTCTTCCTCTGCATTGTCTTATTTCTACCTCCCTGCCCCTAGAGGTTATGTCTTTTTAAACACTGCAAACCTTCCATGATTCATTTGTGCAGCTTTTCTCTTTTTATTTGAACAGTGGTATATAGAAACTTGTATGGGAACTTAATCCTCTGTGAATTAGATACTTAGAATAGAGAGTAGTTAGCTGTGTGTGTGTGTTTATTTCCTATCTTTAAAAAAAAAAAAAAAAAAGTTAGTATTGTCAGTGAGGTGTCTTTAAAAATTGGCTTGGCAGTTGACAAATAGGAAGCCAACAGAGTGGAGAAGGCCATTAGTTTAGTGCTTAGTGCTCTATTAAATTCTTGAGTTCACATCCTTTAGTACATCTTATCTTCTGCCTGATTAGCGCAGTTTTCATTGCATTTGTTTTGTTACCATCAGTTCCTTACTGCTCCCGAAGTGTCGAAGTGACAGTCTCCAAATGCTCCGTCAAAAGAAAAGGAAGCAGATCTGCCTCTGCCTCTTTAGATAACACACATAATTGTATTGGTATGCATGACCCTCAGTTCTGTGTTCTTCTCCTAGGAATAAGGCAACCAGCACTTTGAGATTTCAGTTATAGCACAGGCAGCCCAACTTCTGTGCTGTGGATTTTGTGTGCAAGTCCGTCTGGAGCTTGACTTTCAATGAGCCCAAGCGCAACTGGTTAATTTGACACTTCAATGGCAACTTGGACATAAATTATCAGCAGACTCTTAACATTAAAAACGAGAATGTGAGCAGAACCTGGAGTAAGAGCAAAGTGAAAATTAACAAATATCCCAAGGCTGAAACTGGTAACCCAGAAGCCCAATGTGCACTGAGATTAACCTGAGAAGTCTTTCTATTATCTCGTCAAGTGCCGAGTTGAGCCTGCTCCAAAGAAATCAAATTGCTAGGGAATTTTGATACATTTGTTAGCTGGAATTGGATCGTTTCCTGATCCATACTGGTTGAGTATCCATCAGGAATGCTCATCTGATTTGTCTCCTTGTAGTTCTATAAGAAAAAAAATAATACAGGTCTCCCTTCCTCCAAACTGACTTTTATATGTTAATGGTGATCTGCTGAGGAAGGGGAGAGGATGGGGGGATAACAGCCCTGGACGTCCTCAGCAGGTTCCCTAGCAGTACTTCCCCAAATGCAGGGTGTACATCGTAACAACAAATACTTATAAATCCAGGATGTACTGTCATCCTGTAGCTGGAGGCAATATCTTAAAATTGCTGGAAGTACATCCAGAGACTTGGCGATAGATTGTTTTATTCAAAAGGCTATCCATAATTGTTGTGACCTTTGTCCCTTTTTGCATGACCTATTACCTCAGACTTGCCATATGCTAACAGTCACTTATTTTCCTGTGCTCTTGGTCTGTGTAGCTTGCTATGAATTGGGTTTTTCTTTACTTACCCTTTTCACCTATTTCAGCAAATTTTAATACCTACAGAAAATGCATTCCTTCGGAGACAGCTGCAGGGCTTGCCTGGAGCTGCTCCTTTATCCACTCAAGAATTTTGTCCTTGCTCACCTCAGGGGCCAGCCTTTTGTATAGCAGCATTCCCGAAGCCTAGGCAAATTGCCCCTGCTTTTCATTCAGCCTAATCTGCTGCTCCTGGCTGAGGGTGCAGTCCTTGCCTTGTCACTGATGCTTTTACTTTAAATCTTAACTTCTCTAGGTGCCTTCTGCTGCTCGTTGTTCTACTTTCAGCTGTACTTTTAGGTATAAGAAAAATGTTCAGTTGATCTGATTCCTGTAGCAGTATTGAGGATTTATTTAGCATTATTTCTCTTGTGAAATGACCTTGCCTAAATTGAGCTAGTAGAGGGTGCTATCAATTGAACAAGCAACAGAATACCACAGAAGACCCAGGAAAATGTCAGTATGTGACAGTGTATGTTGTGAGCTTAAATGTAAACTGTGATCTTTTGTTCTTCTTGTCTCATGTCCTCCAAACGGAATATGCTCACAGTATCTGATTTCAGAAAGCGCAATGTTGACACTGGCCAGCCCTTTCAGATGGTCTGCGTGCTGTTCCTTGGCACTGAGTGTGTGAGCAGATATCTCACTGATGCATCTCTCTGAGGGTTTTTAGCCTCTTCCACAAGAGCTGCCTTCATCAGGGCTCTTTCTGTGTGGTGCTTTGTAGCCTCGCTCAGTGAGAGGTGAGTGGCTGCATGCTTGGCACGGGGATGGACAGGAAACCTGCCTGCCCCAGGCTCCACTGCTCCCTTTAGGGGCTCTAGTTTCTTAAGCATTCACAAGTCTTCCTAGTCCATTGTTCTTGCCAGCTTGAGCTACGTGGCATTTTACTGTTAAGATTTTGCCACAAACGTCACAGGGCAGCAACAGATGAGATGCTGAGAAAAGTCAGTGCCTTTGGAACGAACTGCTTAGGAGGCAAATGGCAAATGCTAAGTATCTGTAAAGACAAACCCTCTAGGAAAAACAGTGAAGAAGTCAGCATGATTTTTGAGAGTTCCTGGGTGTCATTTAGTAATGATTGAAATTCAACTGTCCTGCAGTACCTCTTTTCAAAAATAGAGGGGGGGAAAAAGGGAGTTCTCATGTGCTCATCTTGACTATTTTTCTCTTACTTTGCCTTACGTTCTCAGGTAATGGGTAACTCTTACCTAATTCTTTATCTGTTACATTTCCTACTCTCTGCAACTTGCAGTTCTCAAGTAGTTTGTCTGCTGACCCTCAGGATTCAAATTCTCAAAGACTGTTCTTATGGGAGGAAGAGGCAAACTTGTTAGTCATAAGCACTCAAAAAAGCAAGCTAACCTTCCCCCCTTTCCCCTCTATTTAAAAAAAAAAAAAAGTATTTTTGATTTTTTTTTTAAATAGCCTTTTTAAAAATTATGAGAGAATAAAGGACACCAGTAGTAACTAGCTGCAAGTATAGCCTTGGACTGTAAACTTGAGCAGTCTGTAGGACTAAAAATCCATTTTGAAGGGATAAAAAGATGGTGGTGAACCAGAAAACTGTAGTAAGAACAAGTGTTGGATGGCTGAATGATGGGATGGAGAAACCTGCAGGTGAAAGACAAGTGTTAAAGATCCTTTAGTTTTGAGACCACACAAGAGTGACTGAATAGGCATTGTTACAGTAATTGAAAATCATTCATGATATTGTGCATTTGGAAGAACTTAAGTGATTTCTTGAGGGCACTGGACACTGCTGTGCTGATCACTGAAGATTCACTAATAGTCATTGAGCCGTCTTCTCAAAAATGATAGCAGCCTTAACAGTAAAATCTAAAGTTTTGCTGTGGTATTGCTCTGTAGTCTTGGCCACACAATGAAGGTACTGTAGGCTGCATCCAAAAACATATGTAAAGAGAATATTGGATGCTGGGAGTCAAGGAGTCACTGCACCAAGGTGTGTGGAGTTTTTTATTTTTCTTTATTTATTTTTATTCTGTGAGAATGTAGTTATTATTTGGTGTTCTCCAATATATAGATAAAGAAAGTAAAAATAATTCAGTAGGCAGATAACTGCCTTGCTGTGCCAATAAGGACTTCTGTCATTCTCCAAAAAAATCTTACTGTTGCTAAATAAGGCATCTGATCTTGGCAGGGCATAGCCACAGTATGTACCTGTTTGCTACTGAAGCAGCCTGTGGAATATTAAATTGAAAGATGTCTACAGTATTGTATATGACCCTATTAAAAGGTAAGGCTGCATGTTAAACCAGTGTGTACTATCCTGCCTTGTACGTTTAAATCTAAACTGCAACAGAGAAGAGTCAGTTGAAACTAATTGTATGGCTAATTAAATCAGTTTGAAAGGAAGCAATTGCAGGAGGAGAAATTGCGTTGTAGGCAAGAGGAGAGGATGGTAAATGTTTAAGTATGCAGTTTTCAAATGTCAGTTTTCCTCAGCGAATGTCCCCATATGAGAACTCTGGTATTCAGCGCCATTCAACCTGTAGGGTAGAAAATTTTTTTGTGGAAAGGTAAAGGCTGGAAGCAATAATGCTTGTTGAGCTTTATGACAACCACTGAGAGAGGCTCAGAATTAAAAACAGATTTTTTTAAGCTGTATTTTTCATTTTTTGTCACAAATTTCTTAAAATGCTTAGAGGGAATGCAAAGAAGAGAGAAAGAGCTCTTTCTTCCAAAGACAATGAAGGGAGAAGCAACTGAGAGTAGAAAACTTTTGAAATAATAAAATGAACATAATCAAACTTGAAACTCACAGGAACTCCAATCGAAAAAGGTGATCAGAAAAGTGAATTTATAAATAAGAGTTGAAAGCAGTCTTGTAAGTTAAGCAGTCCTAGTTAAAACCTCAATATTTAGTTATTTACTGCAGCCCTTTCCTATACAGATTTCAAGGCAGTAGAGAGGGTAGGTATTCAGTCTGTGTGTGTTGGGAGTTGGGGGGCGGATGGGGGGGACTTTTTTTTTTTTTTTTTTCCAGATTGCATCACTGTGAAAGTAAGTCTTAACACCTGATGACAGTTTCTTTGACTTACTTATTTTGTAATATTTTGGCATTAACCAGTATGTGATATTTAATCTCTTTGCTGTGGAAGCTGGAAGAATTGGGAGTTTTCCCTCCTACTTTGTATGCCTGTTTCTTTCCTTTTTTTTTTTTATTCCTGCAAGACTTATACAAATTCTTGTTCATCTGCTTTAGTCCTTTTATTACTCCTGATGTACTTATTGCTGGATAGCATACATAACCCTTAGGCATATATTAACTTGTCTTCAGCTTCCCCTGGTTTCCTTTCCTGCCAGTTCTCAAAAAACTTTAAATATTTTATTTAATCTGTCCCATACCCTGTTGTCATGCAGTATTGTATGTGGAGACATCATGATCTCTCATCTTCTTCTGGTAGTAAACCCAATATCTTACACATGTGCTTTCTAGTCTCTTTTCCTCATATCAGAACCAAGCCCAGAGTTGTTGTGTTTAGTTTCCTCCGATGTCCTGTCCGCATTTCTTCTGAGCTCATTTACATCTGCACAGCTGTATTTGTTGCTGCCTTGCCAAGACTCTATTTTTTGCCTTTCTAAACATAACTTCCCAGCACCTAAACTTGGGGAGGGGAGAGACTTTTTACTTGCATATTCAAACTCCTGGGGACGTGAAAAATGGTGTAAATTACTTTAAGATGCATGTCTTAAATGAGCAGCTTGCTGGACGAGTGCTGTCTATTTGGCTTTTAAACGCAAATCTGTTGTTCTTCTATGAAACCTGGTTAATACAGATGCTTAATTTCTCTCTAGTTTAAAAAAATCTTCACCAGTGAAAGTTCTCTTGAGGATTTAGAGAACCAAGGTTTTGTGCACTTCCTTTGTCTTCTGTGAAAGCTTCTATCAAATACTTGAATCTTTTGTGTAGTTTGTGACCAGTCATGATGGTTTTTATTACTCCTTTTCAGAGGAAAATATGGATTCAACTATGTAGCTGCTCTTTGCTACCATTTGGTAACTATACACATCTTGGAATATATGGTGTAAATTAGTGTGGGAGACTGTTTTTTGTTTGTTTGCTTTTTAGCAGAATACACATCTCCATTATTAAGTGTTCAAGGGATTTCTTCTTGCAGTGATTGAGAAAAACTTGCAAAGTTTTCACTGCCTGAATTAGTGGATCTCTGATAACGTGAACAATTGCATTTCATGTTCTTCATAATCTTCATAATCAAATCAACATGCAATATTATGTGGGATGTGAAACCACCCCAGCAATACATATTCAGAGACTAGAGGTTGGAAATTAAGAGTTATGATTTCCTTTTTCTTCCCTTCTGGATATCAGTGAAGTCACTGTTCACAAGGATGTGTGATCCCCTTAGCTGAAAGAAGAAATATCTGAAAATGTATCTGTCTATTTTACAAATGAAGTATTGTTCTCATCTGCTAGGATGTCTCCTCTTATTTCATGTGTGGGAGCCAAAACAAAAACTGCACCTTTTTCTGAAAAGATGAAAAGATGCTCTCTTAATTATTCCCTAACACTGCAAGCAACCAAGTAGATCGACTGCACTAGTAACTTCTCTTCTTTGGTCAGTGTTTAGCGCTGAGATTTCAGCCTTAGAAACTCCTACTTTCACAGAATTACTTGAAGTAAGTCTTGGCATTTCATAACTGAAATATTTCTTATTTTCCTATTCAACTTGAATTTTTTAATATTAAAATGGCACCAAAAAGTGTTCCTAGTGTAGGGGTGAAATAGACTTTGCATATTTTCAGAAATGTGGAGTATGAGACCATCATAAGTAAAAAAAAAAAAAAAAAAAAAAAAAAAAAACAATTCCTGTGAGCAGAAAAGGATATGTTTTTCTTTGAGAGGATTGAGTAGGGAACGGGTCAATTTTAAAACCTTTCATTTTACGTGATTACAACCGTACTACAAATGCCATTTCACTGTAAGGGAGGACTTTAAAACATACCTTACTTTTTGATTTTTGCTGCAGGTCAGATTTACTAAAATGGTTATTGTGTCACCCTCAAAATTCCTGCTTTTGCAAGACCAGATTTTAAACCTTATTTTTATTATTAAAAAGGCCAGCAGCAACAAAGACTATTTTAGAAGTTCTGAGACATTTTTATAGCAATTTGATCTTTATATACCGTTTTTAGAACTGTTTGTAGGGTGCTTCTTGGTGTATGTAAAACTCTAAAGGGTAGGAACAGGCACATGAATGGTGATTTGCTTCTTGTCTGAAGACTGTTCCCTGTTGAGAGAATTTTGAGCAGCTCTTCACCTACTCAAGGGTACTCTAGGAATTTGTGGGTTGATGTTTGACAAAGATTCTCTTTCCCCTTCTTAAACTGCCATTATGTACTTATATCTTTCTATATTTACTCAATTTTAGTCAGATACTGGTATTAAAAGCAGACTCCTAGAAGGAAAACAATGCCAGATGCAACTGCTCTCCATTTTATATTGCAATAAAATATATGTTCTACTACTTTGGTCTTACGCTTGCTCTGGTGATTTTTCTGCCCTAACTTGTGTGCTGCAAAAAAAATGACATTAAAAGATTTGATCAACATATTTGCCTCCTGCTCTTTCCTAATCTTGGTTTTCCAACAGTAATTAGCAAGTCAATATCCTCATGTATCCCTTGGTGTTGTCTTTGTATTCTCCTAAGCCTCTGCTTTAAAATGTTCGCTCAATGATGGGACATTTAATATTACATTTTTGTAAGAACAAAATTTGTCAAAGACAACTTTACTGGATTCAGTAATATAATTTGGATATCTGCCCATATATCTTAATGGGGATGTGTTCAGCCCATTATGGACCTTGTTTAAATTACTTTGTTGTAGTTATATTCTCAAAAAATCCAAGAGACACAACATTGCAATGAGACCATTGTTGGTTTGTTTGTGGGTTCCCCCCCCCACCCCCCTTCCTCTCTTCCTCCCTCTCAGAAACATTGGTCAGATTCTGATGGATCTGAAAATTGATAGGGAAAAGTATGTAGGCTATAGTACTATGATGCATTTCCAGCATCATCTTGGGAACTTCTTACTAGAAAGTGTAACTCCTCCTCCCACCTCCTCCTCCCACCTGTGTTTTCTTGCCCGGTGCCCTGGGCACTTGTCTGTCAGTAGCGCTCTTGAGCAGCAGAGCTTCTGCCCGGAATCCGTGTTCCCAGCAGCACTTGCCAGCTTGGATCTCCTGGGGTGCACGAGGGCTGTGGCAGAGGCTGCAGTCTGGCCCCCTGCAGCTGCCTGTGGGCTTTCACCCTGCTGCAGCTCCTGCATCCTGCTCTCCGTAGCTGCAGTTGGGGAACTCTGACTCCTGTCCTGTGTCTTCCCTGTGCCCGTGAGCCAGGGTGCCTCTCCCAGTGCTTCCTGGAAGGCTGTGTGGCTGGAGTTAGATGTCAACCCAGGCCCCTGCCACAGAATCTGGACATTTTATTGCTTCTGGTTAATCCAGGGAGTGATGAAAACACCAAGTAAAAACAGTTTCTGAGCCTCAGCATTTGACTTGAGGTTTTCAGTTCATGTGAAGCTTTGATTTAATCTTTGATTTAATCATTTATACTGAACACATGGGAAAGTATAATAATGTGTGATCAGTGAATGATGGTGCCTGGTGTTGTAGAGACACTGCTACACTTACGTAAGCAAAAGCTTGCACAGTATCATCAAAGCTGACTTGTAAAGAGTGTTGTTTCTTTAACTGAACTTGAGAAAAAAGAGTTTATGTGTGTGTCAACCTTTTGTATTCCAAGTTTTGAGTTGAAAAATCTTTAGTGTGTGCCTTAATTCAGTCTTGAAAGGTGGGGGTTTTTTTGATCTCTCACTGAAATGCCATTTTTAACAACAAACCAGCCTCTGCAGAGCATTCTGTGAAGCTGCCAGCATCTTTTGAGATGAACAACCCTTTCTGAAGTAAAATAATTGAACAAATAATATTAAACTGAAAATAATAGGTGCGGTAATTTGTGTGTGTTGGATTTTTTTTGTTTGTTTGTTTGCTTTGGTAAATCTTTGTGAAGTCTTGCTTATTTAAGGAGTACCAAATGGAAATATTGGTAGTACAAGCTTGTTCTTTTACTAGCTAAATTTGGATTCATCAAGGGGAAGTAGGCTCTTCCACTTGTTCATCAATGACTTGGATGAGGGCGCAGAGCGCACCCTCAGCTAGTTTGCAGTTGACACCAAACTGGGAGGAGTGACCGACAGTCCCGAGGGCTGTGCTGCCATTCAGAGGGACCTAGACAGGATGGAGAGGTGCACAGAGAGGAACCTCATGAGGTTCAACAAGGACAAGTGCAGGGTCCTGCACCTGGGGAGGAATAACCCCAGGCACCAGTACAGATTAAGGGTTGACCTGCTGGAAAGCAGCTCCGCAGAGAGGGATTTGGGAGTCCTGGTTGACAACAGGTTAACCATGAGTCAGCAGTGTGCCCTTGTGGCCAAGAAGGCCAATGGGGATCCTCGTTGCATGAGGAGGAGCGTTGCCAGCAGGTGGTGGGAGGGGATCCTGCCTCTCTGCTCAGCTCTGGTGAGGCCGCACCTGGAGTACTGGGTGCAGTTCTGGGCTCCCCAGTGTAAGAGGGATGTGGAGCTTCTAGAGAGGGTCCAGCACAGAGCCACGAAGATGATTAAGGGACTGGAGCATTTGTCATATGAGGAAAGGCTAAGTGAGCTGGGCCTGTTTAGTCTGGAGGAAAGAAGGCTGAGAGGAGATTCGATCAACATGTTCAAGTACCTGAGGGGATGATGGGGCCAGGCTCTTCTCAGTGGTGGCCAGTGACAGGACAAGTGGAAACGGGTGTAAGTTGCAGCACAGGAATTTCTACCTCCCTCTGAGGAAGAACTTCTTTCCTGTGAGGGTGACAGAGCCCTGGAAGAGGCTGCCCGGAGAGGTTGTGGAGTCTCCTCTGGAGATCTCCCAAACCTGCCTGGATGCCACCCTGTGCCATGTGTTCTAGGTGTCCCTGCTGGAGCAGGGGGGTTGGACTAGATGATCTCTAGAAGTCCCCTCCAACCTCAACCATTCTGTGATTCTGTAAATTTCTCTTCCTATTAAACTTGGTATATTAGGGCTTAAAAGCAAGCAAAAGCATAATCTATTGCAAGTTTAATAAATTAAACATCTGTTTCACTTGAGGAAACTTCTCCTTTTTATGACTGAAAGAGAAGAGATTTTTACTATCTTATCGTCGTGTGACTGTGCTTAACATCTCCCCTACACTCACCAGCCTGTGTGAAAAATTCCCGTTTGTATTGTTCAAACTTGAGGGTTGTTTTTTAAGTCATAGGAGAGAGGAGAGGCTGAGCTAAGGTGCTGCTCTAGTTGCATGTTGGATCTTCTCAGGGGCAACAGCAAGCCTCAAAGCTGGTACTTAAGGACAGACTGAACCCAGGTATGAGATAGGTCCTTTTCTGGGAAGAGCGGCTGGTCTCCCTGTGCAGCTGCCCCCACTCCCAGAGAAGTGAAGCTGTCAGCAATGGGGTCCCATAACCCAGGAGCTCTGTCAGCAGCCGGGGATGCTTTGAGCTCCAGAGCTGGCATCTACAGTTACTACTGCACAAAATGAAGTGGTGCATACCTTAAAATGTAGACGTAACATAAACCCTTTTTCTGTTGATTGTGATTTTTTTTTTCTTCTTTCTTTTTCTTCTTTCATCCTCATTCTAAATGTGGATAATTCCTATCCACAAATATTTAAAAGAAAGGGTGGGGGGCTTGTCTTGTTTCTACATGGTTCTTTAAAATGTCCTTGAAGATGTTTGCTGGCTATCTGATCCATCTTAAAAAATAAAAATAAAATTAAAAAAAAACAAATCTCTAAATTAACCAAGGCACATTTTGCCTCTCTAAGGATTTCTGAGGGTTGAAGTGTTTTGGGATTCAGTGACTGAAAATAAATATAGGCACTATTAGGTATGTTTCTAATTTGCTTCCAAAGGTTCAAGTATGTTCTTGGGGAAAACAACAGTATCGGTGAACTGACAATGTCCTTGGACTGACAACTCCTTGGACAATAAGACCTTTCTGAATGATGATACTCAGTGCTAGGTGCAGATAGTATGGACTGAGGAAACTTAGAGTATCTTTCTTGCGCAACTGTAAGTTTGTGAAATGAGTAACGGATATGCTCATTTTACAGAGTTAAGCAACTTCAACTTAAATGCAGGCGCATGTACCAGCTCTGCCCAGATGTTCTCTGCTTATCAGAAATGTCACAGCTTAAGACTTTAGAGGTACCAACAGAGAGATTCTTGAGAGAGTTGAGACTCTGAGACAGAGTTGAGACTCTGTTGATGCTGGTAATCTCAACAAAAATGTGTTATTTATGCATTACTCTATCTCTAGGGCTGTTAGTACTTCAAGGTTCTAAGCACTTCTGATAAGTGTTCAGGAAGATAGTGCAAGCTGCTGTCAAATAGGTTGTTTCAGTAAGCATCTCAAACTGTCTGAAAGTGTAATAAAGGGAACAAGCCTTTTAAAATACTATATATCATAATTAATATAAGTATTTTCTTTTTTTAAATAGATGCAACAGTTGGAGTTAGCACAAATGCAACACAGAGAAGCCAACCTCACAGCTTTGGCAGCTATTGGACCAAGGAAGAAAAGATCTTTGGATTCATCAAATGTTGGGCTGGAGGTACTGAAATGACTTGCATGATGTTGTTGTATCTTCTTACTGGATTATTTTCATCTTTCTATATATGGAGAAATGAGAATTATTTTACAAAAAGACCAGATACATACTGTATGAAAAGTAGTCTGCGTGTTAGATCCTTGGAAGGATTACTTCTGGCAAATTTAATGGGGATGTTAATTGCTTGGTACAGGGAAAACTGTGGATAAGAGTGGTGTCTATGAAGAGCTAAATCAGATGATGTCTCAGAAACTTTGGTCTGCAGAAGAGGGTAACAACGGCCATGATAATTCTTCACAGCAGCTAGTTGTTGTGGCGCATCGGTAGAATTTATGAAAATGGTTTTGGCAGTCTCTTGAAATGGTCGTGACTCTTAGATTTGGCTGCAGGCTGTTTACTGTGTGTAAGGCACAGGGACTCCTTTTGAACACACTGTGAGCTCACTCAGCTAGCAGACGAAAAAAGCTAGATCCTTCAGATTCTGTTTCCATTCCAGGAACGAGTGAGGTCTTTTCTGGCCCATCTTCCCTTTTTTAAAAGTACATTTAAGATATTTTTAACGTATCTTGATTTAATATATCTATAATGTTGTGCAGGATATAAACTATTTCAGGAACCTGGTAAGCTTCTGAGGTTGCACAAGTTCTTTTCAAGGAGACTGGACCAGCCTAGCTCTGTTAGATATTATGATTCTGGTTGGAGATGAATCCCATCTGGCAACCTGTTTCTTCCAAGTGGTACCTATTTTACTGTTCTCATGAAGCCTCAACACTGATGAATAAACTGATGGTTGGCTGTCGACCCAAGTGTAGTGAACACAGCTTGAAAAATAATTCCTGGAGAGAATGGTGGTTAAGCTGTCTTGTCTGAAGAACATGTGCTTTTTTGTTGTTATGTTTTAGGAAGTCAGAGTGGATACTAAGGTTAAAAATGCTTCAGCATTTTTGCATGCTGGAGTCTGGAAGGACCTTACATAAAGCTCAACTGATGTTTGCAACCTGAGACAGGAGTGCCTTCTAACCCGTGTTTTGTCTTAGCCTGGGCTGTGGCAAGAGACCTCTGTAAGGAGATGAGGTACACTTGTTTGTCTGACTCCATTCTGACATGGGGACACTAACAACTCCTTGCATATTCACAATTCATAGCAAACAAGTGAAGAAATCGATCTAAGCAAGTTCCAAAAGCTATATTCTAAGCCACTGTTCATTTCTTCGATGTTTTTTAATGCACTTTCATGTGAAGCTGAAGGTATAGGTGCTATATATATATGTGCAGCACTGGAAAAACCTGAAAAAGTGAGTGTAGCAGGATAAATTTTCTCCGTCCTTTTTTCTTCTTCCTCTAAGCTTTCAGTGAGTAACTATACCTGTTCTTCATAGTGTGTTTTTATAAAATTGCCAGAAACAATATATAAATATATACATATATAAATATTATAAATATATAAATGTTATAAATATATAAATATTATAAATATTGTTTCTGAATGTTTGACAAGTCAGTTTGATGCTTCTCGGTTATTTCTCATTGTCTGGGCTGTGCCTTCTTTATTTAAAACTCTACAGGATTGTACCATAGCGAGACAGATAGCAGTGTTGATCTTGTATGTTGCTGATCCATTTTTTTTGTTTGCTACTTAAAACAACCGAATTGCGATATGCTTAAACTGACCATAAGACTTAATGACATTTCATAATCAAATGTATCTGTTATTCATATGTTGTATTACTACACCCAGTTGAAAGGGCAGTAGGTGAAGGGAATTCTGCCAGTTGAAACTACTGTTGTCTCTCCTATGCAATCTTGTGTTGCAGTGCCTAGTGCTTCATCTTCCATGCCACCAGAAAGCAATTCTCCAGATTTTTTTCTTCATGAAATGACATGGGATGATAATTTGTGCAAGATGTTCAAACTTAGATATTTAGTGTCTGGGTATATCTGAAGAGGATTCATAAAAGCCTTGGATTTCTCATGTAGAATAAAAAAATGGTTTTGACAAACATTCTGTATTTCAAAAGGCAGAGCATTTGTAATGCATTCGTGATAACATGGCAAAACATTCTGAGCAGTAAACAACATTCCATTCTTCAGAGATGAAAGGTCTTTGAAACTGAAAGCAAGTACAATATGGCCTGAGGCTGATACACATTCGGGCATCTTTAAAATCATCTTTTTGGGCAACCTGTCTGAGAATAATTTAAACAGGCAGAATGTACTTTCTCATTTCAAATTGCAAATACAGACAGCTTTACTCACAAGTAATCTTAAATGTCAGAACTTCCCGACTATGCAATGGCTAGGAGTAAATCTGTGCATAATACTCCGATGGCTTTTTATTTTAAATATAATGTCTTGGCAGACAGGTATGATAGAAGTATTATTTTGGAATACAAATTATCCTTGGATAGTATTAAATGAAATCAGTAATGATAACTGTCAGGCTTTTCTTAATGGAGTTTTTTCAGCTTGCTTTGGATAATGCTTTTCATTCAAATTCATATCTCTTAAGTCTGTATTGGAAAGAGGTGACTGTTCAGTTTTTCATCACTTTCTACTGTAATAATTAAAAAAATGAAATGTTTGAAGTTGTTACTGATGTAAACTTAAAGCCCCAAGATGTTTGGAGGGGAAGGGAAGAAATGATCAATTACAGGCTGTCTCAAAGAAAAGAAACTTGGGTTAATTTATGTATTTTCCTTTGCTAAGAAATCTAAAGGATACTGGAAGAGTGTAACTCAACAGCCTGAGTTGGAATGGATTCAGTGATAGGCATAAAGGGTAGAGGACAGCACTTGGATAGCACGTGGTTTTTCCTTTCTCCACAAACGAGTGTTAATGTTTTAGTTCAAACGGTTCTTCATCCTTAGGCATCTGCTCTGACCACAGTCTGTCACATGGCTTTTACGCCTCTGCTGGAAAGTCTTTTTCATGGCATGACTGACTTGTTCTCTGAAAATGTGTTTTCTTTAAGGAAACAATCTTTTAAGGAAACTTACTGTGGCTTATATTAATCATTGAATTTACAAACGTAGTGACAAAAGCATGTGAGGTGCAGGCAGATCCCTGCCTATTAGCATGCACTTCACCTCAGTATGTGATAGGCAACAAATGAAGAAAGATACTCCTGCCCAGAGGAGTTTGTCTTCTAATTTGGACCTAAAAGCAGTGTTAAAAGGGTGAACTGTATTGTGCTGTAGTTTCTGCTCATGTATTTTACTCAGATATCATGAAAGACAAATCCATGAAGGTGATGTAATGGAAAAAATAAGGCTAACACTGCAGGCCTAGGAAAAATAGCACTATATTGGAATTCTTTCTCCCTCCTTGTTGGCATGCTAGTTGGGGAAGTCTTGCTTCTTCTCTTTTCTGCAATTTACTCTTTCTGAACAAAAATACACAAAAGTTAATTTGAGAAAGTCCTGGTAAGAAAATCCTTCTATTGTAAAGGTGCTAATTGGTGTAACTTGTATTCCAGAGATGCTGATATCTTCATCTCTCTGATTCTGGTCCCTTCGGACACTTTTGGATACAGTCACTAGGGGGGAGACTTTTAGATATGATTAATGTGTGTTTTTTGGCTTTGTGCACTTGTTATCAACCTCTTTTACCCCTAATTTGGGGACATGTGGTCAATATTGGTGAATTAGAGGATGGGACAACTTGGTAGAATGAACTATTCCTATATGCTCTGTCTCCTAGTCACTGTAGCCACCATTGCAGTGACGAAGAAGGTCCATCTAAAGGACTTCTCAGCATGCTGCCATCTGCTCTGCAATTTATGTGATGCCAAGCTGCAGAAGTAAATGGTGTAGCTGGTGTCCTGGGGTCAGCACTCAGTTATTCAAAGACTTTCTGTCTTGTAAAACTTGTAGCTCTAATTCATACATGTAAAATGATGTGATGCTTGAAGTGTGATGCATGTCTTCTAACACAATGTTTCCCAAATAAGCTTGTATTTCCTTCTGGGAAGTATTTTGGCAAGAGGAAATGGGAGAAATAACTTGTTTTCTACAATAGTTAGTTCTGTTTTAATACTGATTATATACTGGAGATATAATTGGGTGGAGAAAACTTGCAAGTCATTTCAAGTTGAGGCCTCTGCAGTACCTGGTCTTTGACAGCAGACCTTGAATTCCACCTTCTTGGTTTACAGCTTAGGATGCCAATATGCATGGATATCAAATGTCTTATAAATGCTGCATGTGAAACCTCTGGGAGCCTTTTCAGGTGGACCTATGAGGAGCTAAACATTTGAGCAAAAAGTCTTCTTGCAAAGTGAATGAAGAAAACCCCTGAATTTCCTAGATGCCTGGGAAGTGATATTACTTATCGATGTGTTCCAGAGAACACTGATTTTTTTTTCCCTCATTTGAGGGGAAATGTGTGGCAATTAAGGGGTGTGTGGATTTACAATAGTTATAGAAGCTATTAGCGCCTCTTGGACCATAATTTCTTCTAATAACTTTTTTCTGTGTGAGAGCATAAGTTCTTCAACTTCAGCTACTCCTCCCCAGCCACTTTTGACACTGGGGTTTAAAGTGATATGAGTTCCCCCTTCCTATACACCCTGTTCCTTTCCATATGCTTAACATATGCAGACTGTTGATTTCAGCTTCCAGGTCATCTCTAAGCGCTTGGATAACTGGAGAATTTACAGGGTAGTCATCATACCTTTGGGGAAAAGACAAGAAGCTAAAAGTGTGCAGCAATTACAAAAGATGGCTCCAGCATCTTTATCTGCAGCAAGACCTGAGCACATCCTGTCATCTATAGACAGAGTTTCAGTTTCAGCCCCGAGTTTCCTGCTTGCTGTCAGTCTAGGCCATGCTCTTGATGTGACTTTTTTCCCACATAAATAGGCTAAAATATTCTCGACTGCCATTCATACACTTCAGATACACAGTTCATTGGCCCATATCTTGCCTTCTCTGTGTTAGAGATGAACTTAATTCGTCTTATGTGTGAAAGATATCTGCAATTTAAATGACTAATTGCACTGTAGCTTTAGGCTGAACATATTGGTAACACACAAATGTTGATGACATATGAAGGGTCAAGAGATTTATAATTTAGTTGACAATCATTGCTTAAAATGATGTGGCAAAGAGCCAGAAAATTTCAGCTTAATAATTGTCTATTAACTAACATGACATATTTGTATAGTATTTGTTACCTCCAGGTACAGATTAAGCATCTGATGTAGCCATATGAAGTGACATGCGTATATGAATCTTGAGCATAATAGTGAATAAACTGACATTACATTTGTAGTAATTTGTTTCAATATGTAAAACATTTTGTTGCCTGCATTTGAAAGGACTTGTAGGAATGTTGCAATGAAATCTAAGGGGGAAAAGAAGTAGTCAAATTATATATATATATATATATATATATATATATATATATATATATATATGACAGCTTAGTGAGGCTGCTTTGTAGACTACAGATAACATCATAAATATACATGTTTGTTTTCAGCTGCATGAGAAGCAGTCTGTAAATAGAGATCTAAGCCTCTCAGATGTCAACTTGATATATCCTAATGGTCTACAACAGTGTTTTTTAAGAAGGGAGGGGGGAAAAAAAAATATATAAACATTCTGAGTAATTAGTATTTTAGTACTGTAAATGTGGGAGTATGTTTCTAACAGACTGAGGCGTGTTAGGATAGGCAGCATCACAAGTCTGGCTTGTCACCGAGGTAATGTCAGCTTCTCTCACTTTGTTTTCTCTAGGCTAAACTCTGCACTTCTTCATATAAGCATAATTTTCACAATTCTGGCAGGGTATTTTTCATTCCCTTTGTTGCCAGATAAGATCCAGGAAAGTGTCCGAGCACTTCACAATGCATTAATGGATTTTTACTTTCTTGTCTCATAACAGGAAAAAAGTCTTCTACATTTTACAGCAGGGAAACTAGTATAGAGGATATATTAGGTATCATAGACGTCAATGTGGCCACAGGTGACAGAGCTGGGAGTTAAACCTGAATTTGAGGATCCGTTCTGAATTATTAGATTTTCTAACCACTTTCTGACAAAGTTTCTACTTCAAGCAGCTGTAATTTTTCAGCATTTTGCAATGTCATTGAAAACTATCTTATGACTTTGCTTCCTTTTTCTGGTGATATTTTTATAACACACAGCAGAACTGCAGTGGCAGTTTGCTCTCTTGGGATCCTAGCTCTGAGACTTGGAAGTATGTATGCCATACCAAAAATGTAAATTAGAACTAGTGACTCTGTTTTTAACATCTGATTGAACAGTTTGCGTCTTTAGTGCTTCACAGAAAATAGGATTAGGTGTTTAAAATTTTAAATGTGTGTGAAGCCATAGGATTTGAGAAGGGAATACATATTCTGCCAGGAATTTGTGTTTGCCCCAAAATTGTGAGAAGTAAGGCTTATGCTGACCTCAGTGAGCTCTGTATCGTGTCCTGTGTAATACCTCTGAGCAATTTTAATATTCTTTTCAGTAATTAAAATTCCTAGATTATGTGCTCCAAATTCCTTGGAGACTAGAAATAATACTGTAATGGTGGCTCAGGTGAAGGAAAAGATTTGTCATGCAAGGCTTGCTACTTTAATTTCATAACTCTCTTTTGCATCTGGTTCTTCTCTCCTGCTTTTTCTGAGAGAATCAACATTTAATTCTTGGTCTAGCCACTGGAGAGAGCTCTAAAGATCTTCAAAGGCAGATTTAGGAAGCCACCTTCCAACAACGCTAACTGCAGAGAAGATATGAGACTGATGCCAGAGTCCCACAATATGTTCTACTGTCAAACATCAGCTCAGTGAAAGTTCCTGATTTTTATCAGGAATATGTAAAAGTCCTTGAGGAGCAAGAAAGGGAGACAGAGTTTTTGATTTGTCCAGGTTGCTGAGTTGATTTTGATGGTGAAGATGCCCCAAGAGCACAAGTGTGCGTGACCTCGTGGTGCTGGTCACACGGCAGCCAGCCTGGGCCCTGGGCAGGGTGGCTTCCATGGCGCACAGCCCAGTTGCCACCTCACCTAGGCTGGCAGAGGGGCCTGTGACTGACACTGAAATTGCTGCTGTTGGTACCTAGGTCAGCTGGGATGTACCTTCCTGCACTGCACGTCTGTGACTGTGAAGTCCTAGTTTGGGATGCAAACGGGGTGTTGGGCCTTTGTTCCAGAGGAATTTGGTGAAAGGCAGTAACTCAAAAATCCCAAATAAAACCATAAGAGACCAATGCTTCGCAACTGTGGGGGACAAAGGCTAAAAGGCATTAGTGCTAATGCCTGCATAAACTTCATTGTCATACGTGCAGGAGCCTTTGGGCCACCTGGCATATGGTGCCAGGTAAGTTCCCCTACAAGGTGAAGTCTTTTTGCAGTCCCAGTCAGGACCAGAATGACCTAGACTGACTTTTTTTTTCCCCTTCTTCTTTTCATTTTTTTCATTTTAAACCATCTGGCCCTTAGCAGGGGAACTCCTCTTTTAACTTGTATTTGGTAGTGAGCTGGTTCAGTAACTGAGTGCTACATTTCAGAGGGTCTTCAGTCACTTGTGTGATGCTCTGTGAAACTGAAAATGATGTGGCTGTCACAGTGAACAAAAGTTTCGGGCAAGCTTTGGCCTTGGAAATGATTTTTGCAGTAACACCATTATGTGTCTCTGCACTGGGCATGAGAAGTAAGGCTTAGCAAATCTGTGGCTCAGATGCGGGCAGCTTGGAGCTTCTGCTTTGCAGATCTGATGGCTTCCAGGGCAGATTCACGAATTTGTGACGTCTACCTGATTTTGGTAAGGGAGCAAACAAGATTGAGAGAGGGTCGTTTTTTTTGTTTGTTTTGTGCGTTTTTAAAGTTAAGACTTCCCATCTAGTGACTATTTAGAGAGAGAATACTTTCACCTCCATAAAGTTCTTTTGAATTATAGAGGACATTGTTGTTGGGTTACTGAAAGCCCTTGGGGTTTGTTTCATTTATAACACTGCCTCAGGCCTTCTGCTGCATCCTGTTGGATTGACCTCCTTTTCAACCCTGCGCTAGCAGCTGCATTGCAGAGCTCTCCGTTCCCCGCATCCTTCGGGGTTGTCATATGACAAACCTGAACTGTGACCCTCTTGTGCCTTTACGAGGACAGCGGCAGCGGCTCTGCACTGAGCAGCCTGCAGACCTCCCCATTTCAGGTGGCGGCGTTTTGCAGGGTTCAGCAGTATCGGCTGTAAAGCAAATGAAACAATGCTGAATGCCCTGTGTGCTGCTGGTCAGAAATACAGCCTCCATTTCTGCTATATGCCCTGGCTTTTCCGCAGCTATGTACTAGCTGCTGAATCTTTTTTTATCTTTTTAATGAATTTCAGTGCTTTTCCCCCCTAAACACTAGCACTGCTATTGACTGGTATTTGTTTCTAATATATGGGTTTTTTTAAACTGATTTCTCTAAGCAAAGTGGGCAAAGTCATTTTGCTGAAGTCTTGCAGAGAGTGTTAGGGTAAGAACTGATACAGTTAATGCAGCATCCAAGCAACACCATCTCCAAGTGGTGTTGATGCTGGCAGGCATTGCCTTGCTGAAGTTACAGAGACTGAGCACTCGTATTTGTACAAATTGCATTCATTACCAAGAACCCTCCAGTAGTGATAAGAGACTGGCTGTGTAGCATAGATTGGCTCCAAGATAAGTAGCCAGTCTATTGTGCAGCTCATGATAATCTTCCTCCTCCCCACCCCTAATAATAAATCTTGGGGCATTTTGGAATGCGTGGGGGTTGCTCATTCCAATAGCCTGAATGTCTAACTACTGAACATCGTCATCTCCCCACCAGTTGTGCTTTCATAACCAAGCAAAGCAGCTGACTGAGATAGATAGGCTTGGATATAACATTCTGAAAACACAGATGCCCTAAGTTTGTGTATGTGCTTCCTTGAAAAAAGGACTATTCACAAATGGCCCTGGCGAGAGTGCACTTTTTCTTCTGGCAATGTTTTAGAGCTAAAGCCTGATCTCAGTGACAGTTTTTCTTCAAGAAATGTGAACGTCTGGAGCTTAGGTGTTTGCAGATGGAAGTAAGCCTTGCACAGCCTCTGTGTGGAAGCTGTGGTAGTATCTTCCCAAGTAGCCTCTTGTTTGCCTGTGCCAGGAGTAATGTAGTTTGACTTCACTGAAATTGCAATTATTTATTATAGCATAATACAGTTAGAAATAGAAAGTCTTGCTATTCTTTTTTTCCTTCCTTCCTTTAAAATAAACTATTTAACCACCAGACACTTTTTTTTCTTTTTAAAGTATCTAGTGCACATGGAATTCAGCATTGTTGGTTTCTAACATGTGAAATTCAATCTTGGCAGGCAAGTTCTGTGCAGGCAGGCACTACTATCAGAGTTTAATGTAAAAACTTTAATTGATATGTAACTTTTTATTTTCTCTCTTTTAGGGTTTGAATGGTAATAGAATTGCTCCTGGATCACCGGGTTTTAGCCTTACAAAGCCGTTGCTTCGTCCAAGAATAACCCGTGTTTGTCTCAGGGACTTGATATTTTGCATGGAACAAGAAAGGGAGATGAAGCATTCTCTAGCCTTGTACCGTGCTCTTCTGAAGTGATTTGAGTTTTACATTTCAACTTTGCTGTCTACTGCCAAAGAAAACACTGAAGCGTTGTTGCACTGTCTTGAAATTCCAATTTCTGGAAAAATGATCCGTTGTAAGGATAACTCTTGTTTACAGATAAACATTTTTATTAAATACCTAACTTATCACCTGTAGGGTTTTTAATAATATTTGGCTTAAACCAGTCTGTAAACCAGTGAAAATACTGAACTGCACACACAAGCACCAGATTACCTGCATGCATCTGACTGCCTTGCAGGCTCTGAGGCTTGAGATGTGAACCGAGTTTATGTATGTCACTTGCTTCAGTACTCCAGAGCCTGCAACATCTGCTCTGTGTGTGGTGCCTTCTTCTAATCCAACCTTAGGGAAGCAAATTAACATGTTAAAGGCACTGCATAGCATGACAACCGTATTTAATCATGAACTAGCAGTCAGTCAACATGCTAATGTATTGCCTGCCTGACTCTGCATCTCCTTAAATTTTCTGAGTTTAGAATTACTACTGAATGTAGTGGAGAATGTTTGCGGAGAACAAAGTAGCGAGCAAAGGGACAAGGGACACTTTCTCCCCTCCTTGCCTCACCTCCACTGCCCTCCCCCTATCTTCTGAGAAAGCAACTGAAGGAAGGTAAACAAATGGGTAATTCCTGTGATTAACATACATCAAACAGTGTAGTTGCATGCAGTGGCATATTTCCATGTTTGGGAAAATCTGGAGTTACTAAACTTGAATACAGGGAGTGAAAGAGCCTAAAAAGGAAGGGTGAACTGAAGAAACAGATCTCATATTTTTTTCTTTATGTGGATATCAAAAATAGCAATGAACTCAAACATGGGTTTTTAAAAAGAAATGAACAAAAGCAATCTGTGCTGACTGCAGAAAAAGGAACACTTAAAATACATATTCCAAAACTTTACAACTGGGGCCTCTTTTAAGAAGAAGAGTAGTGTTTGCAAAGCACAGTATTCGCTACTTTGAAAATACTGATTTAATTGTCATGTCATCTTAATTTCATAATACCTTAGTGTGGTACAACAGGGAAACTTCTTAAATAGAAGCTAGTTAGTTTAGCCAGTCGCCTGGTTTCCATTCAGCAAGGAGAAGGGCTCCAGGTTCTTAAAACTGCTGGAACAGACTTAGAGATTTTCTGCTCTACTAGTAAAGACTGCCTTGTGGTAGGAGGAAAAACCTCCCAGTCGTTTCCCTCTCCCCAGCCTCCAAACACTTTGCCTCCTGTGACACAGTGCTGCGTAGCATGGCTGGTGACAGGGCCAGGGGAAAGGCACTGGCTGTATGGAATGGCTTCCTGCTGAAACTTTTCTTTTAAGGAACCAGCTTCCCGTGGTTCCTTGGCATGCTCCTTTGGAACTTGAGGTGATAGTTCAAACACGCCCTTCACCATCGGAAACACTGCAGATACTTACTCAATTCAGTAAGTTTTGAATTGGTTATGTTTTTTTTTTGTGTTGAAACAGTAGTAAACAAATTTAGCAAATGAATGCTGTAAATTATTTATATATGTATATATAGCACATATATATATATATATATATATGAAAAGCAGTACTTTGACTAAGCTATAGTTTGCAAGATATTGATGGCATTGAGCAAAATTGTTTTGTATAATTAAATGCTTAAGCTTTACTTTTTATGTAAAGTGCAGCATTTTCCATATTTGTGTACTGTATCTTATTGATCAAATGTTTAAAATTATTTTAAATACTGCATTAAAGCAATTATTTTATTAAAAATAATACATTGGTAATTTTGTCTATTTCTTAATATGAGAAATTCAGTATCTGAAATTTGGCATCATCATGACTAATGGCATGGCTCTGAATGAGACCCCATCGTATCTGCCCATCACAGTACATTGGCTCTGCTGCCAGGCTTGAAATATTAATGATAAACTTCTACCTATTAAGGCTTTTAATTCAGACTAGGTGAGAGAGCAAAATAGAGCAAAATTTCAAGAAAAACAACAAAAAATGTTCTCACTTATCTAGCTGTCCATGAGTCAATATAAAGGCTATTTTCTAACATCTAAGCAGAGATAGGCACTTTGCATATTTTCCATGAAGCAAAAACACAGGAAGCTTCTCAAAACTTCCACAATGTGCAGGGGAATTGTTGTCCTAAATTATTTGTAAAGCAACCCTAAATTAATTAAGCACAGGTTCGAGAACAAAGATGAGCATCTGCATACTAGCCTACCTCCTTGGTTTTTAATATCTCATTAGTTTAAAGATGAAAGCTATTAGAGAAAAAGCTCTTGCTAAAAGAATATCTATTGATCAATTATGCAGGACAGATGCTTGAAATATTTCTGACATGCCTACCGTGGGGACTGCATGCCAAAGCAAGTTGTCTCTTCCCAATTGCTCTTAACAAAAAAAAGTCTAATGAGCAGGCATTTTCAGAAAATTGTTCAGTGGGTCTTGGGGTTAATTTCAGACAGAGATAGTCACGGCCTTGGTGAAAAGGTTATAAATACTTTTGTCCTTCCTAAGGAGTCAGCCCACGCCTCAGTCTAGCTCTCTGCTGTGGGGTTTGGAGAACAACATGGCTTTGGACGGAGCGCTTGGGAGGTGCTTGAGCTCAACCAGACCAGGAGCTAAAGGAGAGATGGTTATGCAGACACCCTCCCTATTTTTTTTTTTTTTCCATCACCCAGCTTTACAGCCCGTTATGAAAAAGTAGACCTCTTGTTATGCAAATACAAAAAATCTTGTCATCAGGCTGTGCCATCATTCTCCCATGCCTTTCAGCATCACGAAGCTTCTGCTCAAGTTAGGGATTCAGCATCAGAGCCATCTGTGTCCTTGATGCTTCAAGGGTATTCTAAAACCTTACTCCAGGTTCTTTCTTGCTCTGTTAGGTGGTCTGTTAGTCTAGTGCTGTCCATGATGTCTTACTATTTTCTTAAAACAATGCATGCAGTTGAGAGGAGCAGAGGGCTATTGGGCCTTGACTCGGACTCATGCTTTTTTCCTTTTTTGCCATTTTCTAACCTTAGCACTGAATCCATTTTCCAGCCCTTTGCACTATCTGATTCCAGCTTTTCTCTGCCCCTGAAAAAGGCTAGCTGATGTGCTAACATACCCTCCAGGGTTTTTTTCTGTGTTTAATGAGGAAGGTAGCTGGGGCCCTCAAGACCTTGCTATGCGATTCCTCACAGCTATTGTACTCTCTTGGACACTTAGACACAATTAGCTTAAGGCTTTTGTTTGCATTGAGTTGTTCTAGGCCAACTTTCTTGTAAGCACCTGTGTCCTGCTGTGTAAGTGCCCTCTGCCTGGAAAAAAAATATTGTCAGCTGTTCTCCAAGTTCACTTATTTGCCCAGTTCTTTGCTTGCTTTTTTTAATAGTCATTGGGGTTAAGACAGAGAGACCAAAGCAAATGAGGATGTCTTGGGGGAAGACTGTCCTAGGGTTTGCACTTCATGAAGTGGGCTTGCTTTCAAATGTGGGCTGCTGGATTTCTGAAGCCTTATGTGCTACACCTATATCCCTCTGCACCCCGCATAGGGGATGTCTTTGTCCTCATCTGCAGGCTGAGAGGTTGTTACCCAAAGTCCTGGGTAGAGCATGCAGCTCTGGAGATGACAAATCTGCAGTGAAGGGTTTCCTTCTTTTTGGAGTGTGATCTTTAGTACAGAGACTAAAGCCCCTGGTTCATCTGAGCTCTCTGTCTTGACACCTTTTGCTATTTGGTTTATTGCTGTGGGTCAGTGCCTTGTCCTGCCTTCATCTGCAGGAAGGTCACAAGCCAGAACTCCAGTGTTTTACTTGGTGCAAGCAACATATCCCTTTTGGCTCTGCAATTAGTACTTTGAAGGTATAAGCAAAAAAAACTCATCTCTTCCTTTCCTATATATCACTCCTTGCTCCTACTCCCTTTTATTTTCACTTTGTCTACCATCTGCGACTATTTCAACATGCTAGTAACTAACTTTGCTCTCTAGTCCCTTTCAGAATGCTGTACCTCATAGCTCACCAGTTGCTTACAGGCAGCTGCCTTTTGAAGAACTTTCTACTGTGAAGGGATGAGGAAAAGGAGCATCTTTATCCTTGCCTTGCAAGTTGAACGTCTCTTCTAAAATAAAAGGACCTGATGGTACAGATTAGTTCATATTAATGTTCACGCTACTGCTTTCCTTGGAGTGAACAGGTCTCATGGTGGTTAACCCTTCTACCATTAGGTCCTTCTTTGGTCAATATTTTTCTACAAGATATTTGAAACTCTAGACACTTCTTGCCTTTCAAAAGATGTTTCTGTGACAAGTATGTCTTTGAAATTCCTACCTGAGACCCTATCAGAGCCATCTGCCTGTTCTCTTCCCAACCCCTATCTCACAATCCTGGTGCTCTTTGAAGCATCTTTTCTACAATTTGCTTCTGCCTCAGAAGTTTGAAACTTTTCAGCCATGCCTGAATCCCAGTTGGATTTTGGGCTGTATCAAGACCCAGAGGTGATCAGCCCTTGTTCCACCAGGGCTTGGCCAATCAGTAGTGTTACTGGAAGACTAGGTCATCTGTAGGCACCTGCTGGGTACAGCATTTGTTTTTATGCAGTCCTTTGGATCCCTGCACATCTTCGGTCCTCGAAGCTCACCTGAAGGTAACTACCAAATACACAGATGGGATGTGTTTGAGGTCAGCAAGAGAGCCAATGCTTGCATTCAGCCTTGAAGTGAGCTGCTGAACAGGGACTGTAATTCTTACAGATACGCTGTCTGTAAGTTACCACTATCCTCCACTTCCTTGCTGTCACTCTCCTGTGCTTCTGCATTACAAGGAACTACAGTTCATGTGGTGACACCGCCTTTGGTGGCTCTGCCCTGGCCTAAGAGGGGAAGAAGAAGGAAGTTCTTCATGGGTCCTGCTAAGGCAAAAAAAAAAAGTCTATCTTACCAGATTTGCATGCATGCTCCCACTGTGTGTCTTATCCTTGAAGAAGTGCAGTTATTGCTGAGTAATTGTTCTCTCTACCAGATCACAGAGGGCATTATTTTAAAATCTGTTTGGAGTTAAGAATTATCTGACAGATCAACTGTATCTGTTTTTGAGAGCTAATTTGTAATTATGTAGTAGTTCCCCAAGCCTCTTGAAATACCTGCAGTTATACTTTGAAGTATTTAGCATGACATGGTTATTATTTACAGCTATTTGAAGGTGTTTCTTTTTTCTGTTCTTAGAAGCTAGAAGAGAGGAGGAGGTATGGGGTTTTTTTCTATTAATTATGTGTGAATATAGATGTGCTCTGCATGTGTGAAACCTTGTGAATTCTTTTAAAGGAAATATTCTGTTTCTTCTAAGGACTAAGATATAACAGTTCCCAGGTGTGAAACATCAGCAACAGGGAGATGAAAGAGAAAGAAGAGGATTTCTTGAAGAGGTTACAAGATTTAATATGTTAAAATCCATTGATAATTTTGTGAAAAAATGGGCAGGGAAGAATGACTCTCCTAAAGAGCTGATCAGCATTCTCAAAAAGAAGAGTAGGAAGAGGAGAAGCCGCTCAAAGGATTGAACACAGAACACTTCTATCTCCAGGTACTTTTTGGTCTGTGTGTATTCAGGCAGGTAAATGACAAACTCTTTTACAGAATATCTGTGTATCTCTAGAAGAAAAACAATGTATCAAGGTAGGTGGATAGAAATATGCAGCCTGCATATTTAATAAAGCAGACTGAATAATTTCTATCAGGAAAGAAATCATTAAATCTTTACTTCCAGTTCAGTGCTGTACTCCTCCTCCTTCCCACATTTCTTAAAATTTGGAGAAATCCTCTGTAGTCATCTCATTTATCTTTGGATAGAAGGAGTGGCCAAAATGATTAATTAACAAAACCATGTCAGCTTCAGCTCAGTCCAGCCATAAGACTGAAGCCTTCCCAGTTTGCAGAAAATGGGATGATTTTCACAGGAATTGGCTCTCAGAAAAGAGTCTGAGGATAATGTGTAGATGCAGCATGTGCTATTCAGTATCTCAGCGCAGGAGTAGTTTTCCTCTACAAAATTCAGAACAGCAGAGGCAGAAAAGGCCATGTAAACATCTGTCTGATACAGAATGGACCTAGTGATCAGGGTTGCGCTGACTTTTGTCAGTGCTGGAATCTGTCTAGAGCAGCAATTTTCTGCACTCTGCCAGTTCTCTGCCTTTCACAGCGTGGCTGAAAGGTGCTGCAAACGCAAATAGGCTTCATCTCACTGAGCTCTCAGAATCTTTGTTTCTAATTTGAAAGGTTTAGCCATCTTTATTACAGAGCAAAAATTTGAAAATGACCCAATCTTCAGGTATAGAGGGCAAATATTAAAAGTTGGGTTGTTTTTTGCCTTTGAAATTACTTGCTTAGAGTCTGTTGGTGAGTGATGCCCTGGAGCGGGGGAGGATGGCTCCAGAAAGAGATCGCCTTGAGTGTTTAATCAGCCCTTTACAGCAGTCTGCTGTGGATGCTGAAACAAATCAGAGTTTCTATTTTTTTTCCCATGCTATGAAGAAGAACCTGTGGGAAGGTTCTGACTGTGTCCTTATATAAAACTAGGATATCCAGTAATTAGTGAGAGATACCCTCAAGGCAAGCTGAGATTTTGCAACACTTCCCAAGGCAGGGAGAACGCCCTGGGCGAGGGCAGTCTTGGGAAGAAAGTGAGTCAGGAAGACTTTTTTTTCCTCTCTAGTCCTGATCAAATCAAAACTTAAGAAAGCTTTGCAAAGATATGATGGTTTCTGAATATACTACACCTGAGTGTTGTGTATTCAGAAGCTCTTTCAGTACCTACGGTAGAGAGCATTTTTGTGCTTTTTGTCTTTAAAAGCAAAGGCTAAACCTCTTGGTTCTTGGCAAAAGCTGAGATTTGACTATGTCTCAAAGCCGGCAGATTTTGGTGATTTCTTTTTCCTCAATAGTATAGGTTTCTCCTCAAGAGCGGCTTCAAACTCATGTATAATTGGCATGTGCTGATTCAATGCAAAGAAGTTCAAGTTTCATGCTTAGATGGGGTGGGCGCGTTGCGGGAAGCAGGAGCAAAGGGTTTCTGGAGCCGTCTGCACCCCCCGTGGGGTTGCTGGAAGGGGCCGCGGTGCGGCGGGAGGCGGAGAGGCTGCTCCAGCTGCGCAGCTCTTGGGAAAGCTGCAGGGCCGCGAGCCAGGAGGAGCCAACGGCACCCGGCGCCGCGGGGCCCGCGGGCCTGCCCGGCCCCGCTTGGAGCTGCCTCCGAGCTGCCCCTGCCCTCAGCCCCCAGGTCTGGCCACTGCGGCCATGGCTTTCGGCCACAGCGGGGCACAGCACGTGGACGGGTGAGCAGCCCTGAGCTACGGGGAGACTGGGCTGAGGTATCAGCCTGCTCTGGGCAGACTCGCCCCTCTGCACACTCCTGATCTACCACCATGCTCAGGCTCTTTTAACATATCCTTCACTTTAGAGGTCTTTGTCAAGCCAGTCTTGAGACATCAAGAGCTCTTTACCTGATGAGGAGAAATGATTTCTCCTCATTTTTGTTGATGACACAAAATAATTTTATGGCCTTTCATGCATAAGGGCCTGGAGCTCCACTGGGAAGTGACATGAATATTCTGCAGTCCCTTGGGCTCAGAGCCTCAGACGTGCCTGTCTGAGAGCTGGATGCAGGGACCCATCAGAGGTTTTCTACTTGTGTGTATAATCCCTTCTCCTTGTTTTATGGTGTCGAATCTCCTTCCCATCTCACTCCCTTCTCCCCAACGGCCTTAATTTTACGTTTTCCCATTTTAATGTGTTACAACATCAACATGCTATAGCTCCTCCTGTTTTCTCCCTGTTGTCCATTCAGTGTCCTCTGCTGTCCCCCTGCTTGTCCTCCTTTGTTTTAAGGCCTTTGAATCACTTGTAACACTGAATCAAGTGCCTGCGTCCTCTAGACACACTGTGACTTGGCTTTAACTTCTGCACTCAGGTGAAACTGGAGTGAAATTCCCGTTTGGCGGAACAAAGGCCAGGACCGACGCTGCCACCTTCAACTTTCACAGCTTGTCAGGCACCTACACTCTCCCTGAAACCTTGCCTCCCCTCACATTCCTTGACTCTTACAGATCTCCAAAATATATATATATATTTATATATATTTGGAGGACTACTATCCCATCTCCAGCTTTCTTTAGGCATTGTCGTTTGGTTCCCTTCAATAGGAAGGCATGTCATACACGAACAAATATTCAGCTACCGTTCTTCTGAGCCACTGGTGTGCAGATCTCAGTATTACAGAGCTGTTGTCCTCTGTGCAAATAATAAATTTGAACATTTGGATTCCCTCTATGCATGTTCTGACCTTAATTCAAACTTAGAGCTATGGGGCTCAGTTACTGGCTCTGTCCCTGATCTGTTACCTATTAGGCTACCTTGCTCCCATCATAGCTTCCCTCTCAAGCTTAGAAATCTTGGCTTGGACTTAAGGGGCCTGTAGTCTCTCAAGGAGCACTCCCTATACAGCTCCGCACTCTCCCTCCCCCTCACAAGGTGTCAGGGCAGCAATTGTCTTTTCCTCAGGTGAAGAGAGCAGGAGTAGAGGAGTTTGTCCTTTCCTAGACCCCTGTGTAGATGAAAAGGAAAAATGAGGAGAACTGGGCCACGCAGCTGTAGTTATTTTAGACCATTAAGTTATTTTAAGAGCAGGCTGTCTTTCGGACGTCTCCTTCAAGTTCTGCTTTGCTGCAATGCCAACAAAAACTTGTTCTTGTTAGGTTTCTGCAGCATTATAACTAACGCCACGAGAAGGAAGCGCTTGTCAGCGGCTTGCACGTAGGCACCTAAATCGCACCTAAACCGCTGTGTCAGGGGTTTCCCTGGAGCTAATTTTGGTAGTTCCCACTCAGTATTGTGGATCTGGCTTTGTGGATCACCTTGGCACTTAATCTGAGGTATGGGGTCCCAAGATAGCAAGGCCTATTTATGCCTCCTACTATACCTAATACTGTGACAAAGTCCTTTCCTGGAATTAGCTGCCAGCCAACACCGCTGCATTTCACTGCATCCCCTACCCCTGCAGGCAGCCTTTCCTAGCCCAGCAGCAATGTTTGAGAGTGCAGGACCGGGATGAACCAATTTGAAGATGTGCTTTTGCTATAGAACACTGTGAGTTCCTGTCCTGCCTGGCTGCTGTGGCCTGCAGTGTGGGAGGGTTGTGGGCTAACACCATGCAAAGCCTATCCGTCTCAGCACGGCTCCTTTTTATTCTCTGACTACTGTTCTGTCTTCAAGTGGGCAGGGATCTCTTGCAGAGACTGAAAACAGTCTCCACTCCCATGGGTGTGGGATTTTGCCTTTTATCGTGCCAGCAGCAGGCTTTCTATGAGAATCCAAATGGCACTCGACAGAGGCTTCAGATAATTAATAGTGTTTCTTTGCACTAAGGTAGCACTTACGTCCTGATTGATATCTATGTTGATAGAGATGCAGTCATCCCATAGGTAGACCAACAACGATTTTAGGAAAAGATTTTTTTTTAAACTACCTGACTGACTATGGGGACAAAGCTCCCATGCTTGGTCTCCCAGAATGTAACCATCCTTCCTGCTTTGAGTCTTGGTGAGGCCTTCAGCTGCTCTCCCACAAGCTTACATGTGTGTGTGCACACAGACCTTCCTCCAGAGCAGCTCATGGGTGGGAAGGACCATATAGCTCTTTCCTCTCCGTGCCCAGACAAACAAGAGCAGAGAGAGAGCTCAGAGAAGGTGCAGCAGCTGGGGGGTTGTCCAGCACTCTCCGCATGGCCACAGCAAGGGGACAGCATTTTCTCGCTTCTCCTTTCTGAGCGGAGATCTAAGAAAGTCTATCTCCCACCTGGAAGCAAAGCAGAAAAAGGTGGAGGAGTAGATCTAGCCAGCCATGGTTATTTTAGACTCCAAAGTTGGGGGGGTTGTTTAGTGAAAGCAGCTCACTGAGAATTTAATAGATGAGTTTTGCTATCGGTAACAACTCTCCTAACCCCCAAGCAGTTTATTTCATGTATACAGGAGTAAAAAAGGGAAAAGTAAGAACACCTCTGGGGAAAATAAGGGGTTGGGAAATGGCTCTAAACGTAAGCATGGGATTGCCAAACCCACACATTCAAAAAGCATGAATCAGATCTCCAGGAATCACGAGATTGGTGGTCTGAATTTCAAATATGAAATCTGGGCAGTTTCTGAAGGGTATTTCCCTTCTTGTTTTCAAAGCTCTAGGGGAAGCTACATGCCCTCGATCTAAGAGAGAACATCGACGAGCTGGAGTCAAGGCATAAATTATGATTTAAGAATGTATCCTTATCACTAGTTGCACTGTCCCTGCACAATCCTCTCCTGAGTTTGAGACGATATTCCCAGGATCCTAAAACCATAGATCTCCCTCATTGCTCTGTTCTCCCTTCCAAACTCAACCTATTTACTCCTCTCACTGCCACCCCTCTTACGAGTTATTGGAGGTCAGCCAGACAAGCCTCAAACAGAGCCTAATGCAGCTACAGCACTGGGCAACCTCCTGTTTCCTACACCATCTTGCTATGACAGCACCTGCCCTCCTGAAGACAGCAGAAACAGCACAATCTAGTTTCCAGATTGGGGAAACTTTATTCAAATGCTAAACCTTGCCATGAGCATCTGCAACTAGCCTCCCTTCCTTTCTCTAGAAAATAATCTACCTTTTAGGCTATCTTCCTGCTTTTATGTGAGAGCCCTCTATAAGCCAGAGCTGAATATTTTACAAATAAGTACCTCCTCCCCCATGTCCCCCAAAAGCAGAAAAGATGAGTGCTGTGGCAAGCTTCTCTAATGCTAGACTAAATCACCCAATATTTTGGAGCCTGAACAGGGCAGAGAACAGTCTTTACCCTCACCTCCAAGTATGGATGTGCTGGCGAAAGACGGAAGCTTCCTCGGGATCCTGCCTCACTCTAGATCTATACCTGATCTAGATTGCTGTTGCCCAGTTCGGCCTTGCCAAGGCAGCTTTGCTGCAAGTCCCTTCCTGTTTATCCCTACCGAGTCCCAAAGTCACCACCATCACCACAATGTTGGCCCTGCAAGCTTTGCGCTCCAACTGCTTGACTGGAGCTGATCACACAGGGAGACCTGCAAAGTAATCTCTATGTGAGGGGACTCCCAAAGACAACTGCCTGTGCAGTACCATGAGAAGACCTTCATGAGCCCACACATGTTAGATCAGCCTTCCTGCACTGGGCTGACATTTTATTTCAGCAGAACCCACTCTTACCCTTGTGTGCTGCCCCTCATTGATTGTAAGTTCCAGCTCACAGTTACCCGAGCAGACCCATCAGGCCTCCTCAGTGTGAAACATGGGGAAATCCCAGGCTAAGCAGCTTTTCCTGTATGCCCATCAGGTAGGCAAATTACCTGTCACAGGAAGCGCATTCAGGAGTTAGAGGGAATTGCATGCAAATGGGAAGAGCAGCCAAAGAGTTTCAGTTGTCCCAGACCTGCTGAGACTGAAGTCTGCAGTGCACCTGCTTCGGTAAAGGGTGGAGCTCCACCGTGCAATGGGGAAACCTCACAGGCTTTCTCCTTCAAAGCTGAGCAGTGCGTTTTGCATTCAGGCATCTGTAACACTCTCACGAGGACAAATCCCGGTTACTTACAAGCCAGTAGGCACAGACGGTAAGTAATGGGCCATGAAACCACCAAAATCTAACAGGAGCATTAGCTGTTGCAACGGTAGCTCACAAGCAAGAGCTGGTCTGGTCCTAGAGGGCAGAATGACTCAGAGCTGGTTTACGGATACCTACGAGCTGTCGTGACCAGCCCAAGGTTCCCCAGGGCCTACTGCAGCAGCATCTGCTTGCTGAGTTTAGTGAAAGGGAAAAGGTGCCTCAGTGTCCATTGATGAGAATGGATTACTCCACTCTTGCTGTCGGTTGGAGGCAGTACTAGTAGTACCAAACACTCCCTATACTGCGTAACAAGCAAGTGTGGGAGTATCCTAGCCTGAAGGACCAAGCGTATTAGCCTGACCCGTAAGTGTAGTGTCTGCTTCAAAGGAGAGGTGAGAAAAATGTATACACGAAGAGCCAGCAGCAGCAACACCTCATAAATATGCCTGCCTGCCTCGTTAGAGGCTCTTTGTCTGGTAGATGGTCTCATTTGCCAATATAAATACACAATTCTGCTTCCATATTTGTTAGTGGAAGACATCGTGCATGCAGAACAGCAGAAGCTGAAAGAACTAAGTGAGTCTTCATCTTGTAAAGATCCATCAAAATTAACGCTGTCAGCGCCCTCAGGGCAGTCCTGACCACACCTTGAATAATTCTTGCTTCGATTCCTATTCTCCCAGTCTCTCTCAAACCACACCTACCTGAGGGGAAGAGGCAAGACTAGGAAAAGTCCTTTTCAATGCTCAATGGTTCACATGCCATAGGTAGGTCTACGCCATTGGTTAAGAGTGAGGTGATGAGACCTTTAGCAGCTACCAGGCTGTGTCTCCATGATGTAGCATCTTCAGAGAAGGAAGTTTAACCTTCTTGTCACTCTCAGTCCATAGTTGGCCCTCATGATCCTCTCTTGCTTGTTACAGTAGTCTGTAGACTATTCTTTCCATTCAGGGGCCTCGAAGACTTTGTGGACAGTGCAGGCTCCAGGGGTAAAAGATGTGGAAATCCACAGCAGAGCTACCTCTGCTCTGTGCCAGGGAGAGCTGTGTTACACCTGCATCGCTGGCATAATGACATTTTAAATCAAGGAAGCTAATGTCTCCCCAGATCCATATGTCTCTTTCTCAGACAGAAACTGAGAGTACATCAGGTAAGGTACATGGATTATCCCCTTGTATTGAAATAAGTTTCCATTCCTTGAAGTTCCTTGGTGCTGCCTGCCTCCACCTGGCAAGTGGTTATTCCCAGCATACTTTTCCAACTAATTCTGCAATAAGAGCTGTACTCTGTTTTGGTACAGTTGGGACTTAAAAAATGGTGATCCATGAGCATTGATTGAGTAACTTTTGTCATTTCTGCATCAAGTTCCTCAGTGTATTCAGGCTCTGGAAGAGCTGTCTGCCTGCCTTAATGAGGCAATATCTGTCTGGTTTTAGCAATATGAGCCATCAGCCTATTCAAATCTCCTTCTCCTTTGAAGGAGAGATTTCCTCCTCTTTGCTGTGAGCTTTCACTGCTCAGCAAGGGCACTTTGGTAAGATGGCCTCATAGGGGATGATTCTGTTCTTGATTTCTGAATAACACTGACTCTTTGAAGAATAAGTTTGCTGCTTTTTCTGTTGCTTCTTAACAACAACCCTTACCCAACAAAATTAACTGGGGGAATTCCACCTGTAAGACGTGCAAGTAAGGGCAAAGACATCCTCTGCTTTGTCCCTGTCAAGTTTCTGCTCCCCAAGGCCTTGCTTTCTCTGTTGGTAGTTCCTGCATGCAGCAGCAAGTCTGTTCTCCATGTGTTTCGTTAGAGCAGAAATGCCCACACATTTTTTCCATTGTGAACCTGGCTATATCTCTGCCAACTCACGCAACGAGCTATTGTTAAGTAATTGTTTGAGTCATCAACTGAGCCCACACCCAAGCAGCCTCTTTAGATTTGACACATGGAAGATTCACTAGTATTGGCATAGCTTAGGGGGACTCTGCCTCCTACTTTGCCTGGGACAGTGACAGAGACTGCCTGAAGATTCTGCAGCTCAGCTAACTGTGGCAATTTTCATGCCCCCGACCTCCTTGGCTACTCTGCTTCCAGCCAACACCAATCCTTTTCTTTCCATAACATAAATAATGTGGTGCAAAAGAGCCACCAGATTATCCCCAAGGAAGGGTTTCTTCCTGCCCTTCCTGGTAGCTTTCTTCTGCCTCCCGCAGTTGCTGCAAATCGCATCTCTTTCCCTTGTCATAACTACATAATACACAGTAAGTATCTGAGCTGCTTCCCCAACTAGTGATACCTCCTACTGATCTCTACTTGACATGTGGGATTTATAGCTCAGTTCTAGCTTGGCACTGTTGCTACACCCCAGCTCTAGCAATCAGAGGATTTGGGAAGCGCGTTATGGGACTCTGCTTTTTCAAATGGTCATTCGGGCTGACACCACCCTTTCTACCACCTTTTTACATAAAGAGCCAAAAAGCTCAGCACATTTTCAGAAGAGAAGATTAAAAAAGAAAAAACCCAGCACAGAAAAACCCAGAGTGAATTACTAAAGTTTATAAGGCTAATACTTTTTAGGGCTAGTATGCACAGGCCTGAGGCCTTCCAGATAATATAATCTAATACTTGGAGATCCCCTGATGAAAGGCACTATATATGCAAAGTGCTTTATAAACATTAATTAGTTAATGTTGAAAATTTTGCCTGGGGCAAAAAAAGAAAAAAAAATACCAAAAATCCCCCTTCTCTCCCTCCCTCTAGTCCCTAACTATACAAACTTAATGATTCTGTGTGTGCAAACTTAGAACACATTTTAATTTCTGTTTACTTCTGGGGAGATGGAAGCACTGGAAATGCTTTCATATGTATTATGCTTCTACAAGCCTTGGTAACATGGCTGCCCCTCCTATCATGCGATTTGAGGTTCATGATCCAGACACCTGAACACTTAGAGCATAATCTTGACCGCAGTGTTTGCAATAAAACTGCCCAAGCTTCATTAACAATTTCAGCCCATCCCTTCGCAAACCCTGTAATAACCAGCCAGTCGAACCATGTTTAAGTGTCTTTGTGACACTGGCTTTTATTCTAGATCACTTTTCCAAACTTCGGGGAATTCAGAGCACAGGACAGGTGGATTTAGCATCACTGCAGCACTTGAGAGGGCAACAGACAAAATAATGAACTCATTATTTATTGCAAAAAGAGGGAAAATAGCTATATGAAGGGAAAGTAGGCCCTTTTTTTGTACCTTGTTGCATATGGGCTGAGGTTATGTTTTAAAGCAGCTAGTGTAAAAGACAGCAGATCATGCTTTCAGTGATATTTCCAGCAACACATTTCTCCTCTCTCTCCTTCACGGTCCTTGCTGGTGAAGCACTCGGCTCCTACATAACATTGCAGTGGCTGCCTTGGACCAAAGTCTACATCTGCACTGCTCTGCTGGCTCTTGTGTAGGTCATCCAGCCTAACTTCAGTAATCCCCCATGTTCCTTGCAGAGTAATGCGCTCACCTCCATGCTTTGCAACGTTTAGGAGCCCTCGTCCAGAGAATTTTATCACAAAAACAGAAAGGGCTAAATAAAAAACAAACAAACCCCCACTCTTCATTCTCTAATTGCAGTCGCCTCTGCCGGACAGGCTCCCGCGCTGAGCAGCTCTGGGAGCGCTGCGAAGCGCCCGGTGGTGCGTCCCTTACAGCGGGTCTGGTGCGCGAGATCATCTCCTCTGCTCCGCTTTGTTCTGCTCTCCTCCCACGGCTGCCTCACCTGCGCATTTTGCCCGCAGCAGTTCGCCCTGCTCGCGCTGCTGCGGCTGGGAGAGCCGCCCTGCGAGAGGCCGCCATGCCGCTGCGGGGCGGCAGGACATCCAGCAGGCCGCGACAGCCATTTTACGCTTAGCTGGGCCATCCCGGTCTGTGGCACAAAATGGTCATCGCTGCATGGACAGGTGGACCCTGCTCCATCTCCGTGCTCCCATGGTGAATGTCGGGCTGAGGGGCACAGCTCTGCCGGTATGCTGCCCAGCACATCACCCACCTCCCTGACACCATCAGGACAGGTCACTCCATCCACCTCACCTGCCCATCTGGCAGCATGGAGGCTGCAAGATCCATCTCTAAAGAGGCTTTGTTCAAATTAATATGAATGATGATTGAATTAGACCAGTTAGGATATTATCCTTTCCCTTAGCCTCAGACTTGATAACGGATCATAACAAACACTTAATGTGAAGCAGAGTTGGCCCAAGCAAAACTGGACGCTCACCCATCCTTGAAGAGCAGTTAAAGCTAACTTCAAAACTTACCATACATCCCCAGCACAGATGTGGGCAAGCAGCCAGGTCAGCACTTGAAACAGAGAGTAGGTGCCATCTGAGCCCTTGCACAAGGACAGTCACCAAGCTGTACAGTCAGGTACCCTGGCTCCCCACAGCTAGTAGCAGCACAAGCTCCTAAAAGCCCCCACTTTACCCTAAACTGTAAGTAACAGCTGCTCTGACCCCACACTTCTCCCTAGTTGCAGAGCTGTAAATTAGTGCTGCACCAAAAAACTACCTAGGCCATGAGTTGCTGACAGTTGTCAACATGATGATGTTGACAACTCACCTACCCAGTACGGTCATATCACTGAGGAAAAAGTCACCTCCAAAGTAACAGCAAAAAGAGACCTCCTGTGGTGAGCATTGGCCTTGCCTGCCCCTGAGAGCTTGTGGAATCTGAGTGTGGAGCAAACCATCGCCACCCGAGGAACCGAGTACCGCCAAGGGCAGCCGTGAGCCCAGGCAGACAGCCTGGTCCCAAGTCACCGCACAAGGCTCTGCACTAGCTGTCTGCAGCGGTGAGGCAGCCAGTTACTGCTCGTGTTGTAAATGTTGTTTCATCTGCTTTGGATGAGGTGTTTTGATTCCTCAAAACCTGCTGCTTTACTACCAGCAAAGTCATACTTCTGCTGTTTCCTACCCAACTGCCATACAGTTTTCATGAGGAAACGAGAGAGAGAGAGAGAAATATTAAAAGCAACAGTATTGCTCTGTGTCTCCCAGCATCTGGGCTTCGAGTGCCACCAGAGCGTAGGCTGTCCAGATGGTGCTGGGAGGCAAATTTCGAACGGTGCAAGTAAAGCAAGACCTATCTTCCCTGCCGCAGAATTTTATGTTCCCTTCTGTGAACAGTCGTTTTTTTCTTGCTCACAAAAACTACTCATGCTCTTTGGTTGTGCTTAATTATACTGCAGCAGCAAAGGGGTGCTAAATTTATAGCACAAATAAGATGCTGTCCTTACAGGCGAGAGGTTAAGTAGTGGCTGCCCTTGTGTGAGGTGAGGTGGAGGGCGGGTGAAGGGTGGCTTTGACTACTCTGCTGTGCTCACACTGAGGAAGGTGAGGGCCTGAAAGCCCTGCCTGCAGAAAGGGGGATCACCATCAACCTTGGGGGAGAGCCAGGAAATGGCCATGTCCTCCCCATGGCATCAAATGAGACTGAAACGCAACGTGCAGCTTCTGCAGGAAACTGTTAGCAAGCTCAAAGGACCAGGATATAGGAAAAGGGATCAAGTGTCTCTGAAATGCAGCAGAAACGTCAGAGGCAGTGGCAAAAGAGGCCCATGTTTAAAGAGCTACTCTCCAGTGGATTAGCAGAGCCCTGGTGGCAGAGTGTGGTGGTTGTTGCCACTGCTCTTGGCACTTCTTGTGCCCTCCAAGATGCGGCAGGAGGTGCCACCTACCCCCTCACCATCCTCTGCGGCAGCCCTGCAATGCTGCTTCCAAGGGTGCTAATTTAAAACCTGTATGCATTGATGTGCCATGCCTGGCTCAGCATACTTTTAATAAGCCTTTAAATACCACTCTTATTCATTTTAAATGCATTAAGTTTTGCTTCAGTGCCCCTAGTGCTTCTGCAACTTAAAAAAAGAGGGAGAGACACCCTACAAGGCAGGAAATCCCTCTTCCAAGGCTCTCATCTCTGCCCAGAGGAGGGGTAGAGCAGATGGGTGCAAAAACACATCTTGAGGGTCAGTGTTCTCAGGACACTTTTTGCAAATGCAACCAGTGCCACCAGAGCGTAGGCTGTCCAGATGGTGCTGGGAGAACGTGTTTCTGTGCGGCAGTCGCTCTTGGAGGTGTCTCTTGTTCTACCAGACTCACCCAGTGGTGGTGCCTCCACAGCCACCCCGTGCTGGGCTCCAGCTCCTTGGTCTCCTTGCCCGGGGCAGGCAGTGCTCAGCTGGCCAGGCCAGGCCCATGCAGCTGCAGTGCTGCTGCCCTGAGGGCACGGAGAGCGCGTCTCCTCTCACTCTTCTTAGTTACTAGTGACGAGGTGAGCTATTGAGCTTTAACATTTCTTCCAGCAGCGTTATGCCCAGCAGGTGAAATTACTGGGCCACAAATCCAATGCAATCCCAAGGAGCCAAGCCTTAATGGCAAGCCCCTAAGTATCCATGACAGCTATTGATGGGGTCGTCTGAGAATCAAAGGCGGCAAAGATTTGCCCTGGCCTAGTCCAATTGCTGCCACCTTCAGGCATGGATGCAGTTCATCTGTACATCCAATTCAGCGAGCCCTCTCATGGGAATTTGGTCTGCACATAAATACAAGATCAAGACAGCAAAGAGTAATCACTTACACACGTATCTAATACAGAATCACCTGAATGAGCTAAGCTATACTTTCATGTTGTGCAGTTAAGGATATTTAATTTTAATCCTCTGTCAATGGGGAGAAAAAAAAATGTACTGAAGTTCTAATAAATAAATCATGCCATCGAGCGCTCAGATCAGCACATCCTTGCTAGGAGCACTTCAGAAAGAGCAGCCTTCAGCACTGCAGACTGCTTTAAAACATCCCTTCAAATAGATACTACTGCAAACCAGTGATACACCAGTGTTGCTGCATTGACTTCAGATCGCGAAGTATTTGCCATTCTGAGTGCATGCGACACTAAGGCAGAAGAAAAATGTGAAATATTTAGTAGGCTTCTATATTCAACTTGAGAAGATATCTGANCTTGAATTACTTTGCAGCATTATTTACTCTCAAAGAGAAAACTGGAATTCTGGAGAAAAAAAAAAAAAAGAGTCACAGTGCAATAGTCAAGAAACTTGATTTTCCTGGGGTTTTTTAGACCGTGGTGAGGCTCCCACAATAGCCCCAGCTCTGTGAATCATTGTGTCTCAGGCAGGTACTACCGATTTTACCGAAGCATCAGTCTGTGCTGCTGCAGAATATTTGCAGTATGTATTAGGACCAAGGCTGTTAGCACGCACTGATGAGTTTTTATGTATAAAGCGTCCCTTTCACTTTCCATACTGAAGCAGACACAGGTTTGTTGCTTTGATAGTTGTATGAAAAACCTTAACTTTGCTTCAGGATATTTATAACCAAAGCATGCAGAATTATTGCACCATAAAGTCTGCTTCATTGGGTCTTGATGATTGTATATATTTTTAAAAAGGAGGTTAATAATAATATTAGATAGTATTATATATATAAGAAAGAAAGAAAGAAAGAAAGAAAAAGAAAGAAAGAAAGAAAGAAAGAAAGAAAGAAAGAAAGAAAGAAAGAAAGAAAGAAAGAAAGAAAGAAAGAAAGAAAGAAAGAAAGAAAGAAAGAGATGAGTCTACAGCACTGTATTGTCCCAGCAATGCTCCCGATTCCATATAAATCCTAAGGAGAAGGCTGGTGCAGTGGAAGCAGTGCAAATTCACAGCAGCACTGGCCTTGTGCATCACCTCTCCGAGACAGCGAGCACATCAAATAGTTTGCTGCTCTGCGCAGAGACAGAGCAGAGAAAAAGTAGCATGAAAGTGAAATGGTTTCTCTTCCCCTGCCATGCCAGAGGCAAATGCCAGCTCTTGCTGTTGTAAAGTGTAAGGCAAAGCAATCTAAAGAGTTATGGAAAGAAAATGAACACCGCACTGGCAGGCAGGCGGGCAGAATGAGACAGAGGTATTTTTAATTGATGTGAGATGAACATAAATACATGAAGCTGGCATTAAGTAGCACAGCCCTTTTTCTCTTTATGCCAGGTACCCATTTACTCGGGCTCATAACCAAAGGCCAACATGACATCAGAAGCCCCGTGGTGTTTTGCCTTTGGGCAGCAGCCGGTAAAACTGGTTTCATCTGGCAGATGAGTGTGCGAGCTGAGGTAATTGGTGTGTTCTTTTCTGCCTCAGATTTCTTATCTCATGCTGAATATTCCCATAACCTCCCCCTTTTTCAGTCCTTTTGTTTCTCAACAAAAAAAATATTTACATTGAAATAAACAGTGGGAGCCTCTGGATTGCATCGCGGTGAGACGCAGGTGCCCGTAACTTTGGGAGCAGCGTCGCGATGGCAGCTGCTGTGGAGATGCTGCAAAAGGGGGACTTTTTCTAGTGGGACATTTTGCACTAAGCAGAAGGGGTTTAAGCAGATACTGTTCGATAAAAGAGCCGAGCTCAAAAACAGCTGCCACTCTGTTTTTCTTTCACTCCCGAGATCAGTTTGGATTATTTTTTTCTGGGTTGTTTCACAACTGAAGAATAAAAGCCATCTGACTGTGATGGCAGCATCATGAGGGAGTCTATTTTCCCCTACCAAGGCCAGGAATGGCACTGGTGCCTCTTTGCAGGGCTGCACGGACACACTTTGCCAGTGCAGCCGTGCCGGGTTATTGCTGAGGTTCATTGGGCATCATGTGGCCACCGTTCGCCTCAGTGCCCTGCAGGGCCACAGAAAAGAAAAAAAGCTGCAGGTAAAAGCCATAATTTATGGCATAGAACTGAACCTATAGCATGGATTTTTGCCAGCCTGGCTGTATGGAGAGGGGCTTCAACCACCACGTCTGCATTGTGGTTGGCTTGAAGCAGTGATGGCTGCAGCACACAGACAGGATGCATGAGAGCAGAGACCTTTGGGCAGCGCTGGGGCCAGGCAATGTGTGAGTGCGCGAGTAGCTTGGCTGACAGCACAGATATTTCTGGTTTGCCTGTGGTGCCCCTAGGAAGAAGTTGGAAGGGCAAAAGCATTTCTTTTCTTTTTTTTTTTCCTCCTTCCAATGTACTACTGATAAATATAAATGTCAAACAAGTACTTGGCACAATTCCTAGCAGAGACTCACAAAAGATAAGGTCCCTGCTCCGACAAGTTGCATCAAACCTATTACTTGCTTCTACCATTTGTAACGTAAGGAAACGTGGCCTGTTTTTAGGAATATTGTTCCACCAGCAAATCCATCTGGTGTTGCAGGGTACTAGAAGCTGGGAATAGTTTGGGAAATCTGGCCATATATAAATCCAGAAACGTGTTAATTTCAGCCTCTCATGTTGCAATGTTTGAAATTTTCTCCCCTGTTCCTACCAAAATCACAGTTAAAACTTTCCACTGAAGTCAAGTTCAATCTCAAGTCTGTCTACCCTGACCTATTTTAAAAGACAGAAGAAAATGCAGAACATAAGATAGAAAAAAGGAGCTTTTAACCTGCCAAACAAGGCTAAAATACAAATGTGGTGGTTATGTTAAGCAGTCCAAATGAAAATTATCCAAATGTGCAGGATTATAGGAGAAGAAAGAAAACAGATGACGGGAAAGGGAGAATGAAAAATGGGTTAAGGGAGGAGGAAGATATAAAACATGGGAAAATCTACCTCAGCAAGTGGGAAGAAGCTGAAGAACGGCAGGGAGGAGACAAGTAGGAGCACATGGCTGTGAGACACAGGATGCACAGATGGGCTCGTCATCTTCCACATTGGGTCCTGCACCCTAACCATGGGGCGAGGAAACTTACCAGAGAGGGAGAGGGAAAACAGAGGGGAGGAGAGCCCTCACTGGTGGCCAGTGGTGGAAGAAGAGTGACCTCATCCTTCCTGTGCCACCACCAGGCTTGGCTTGGGCCGTGCTGCACGTGTCTCCTGAGCCATTTCCAGGTGTTCTCCCCACACTCCCCAGCAGCCTGCTTCCTTCCCATGGGACGAAGTCACTTGGGAGCACAGCAGATGCTTCCTGGATGGACACTGTTAAAGGTGGCCCCTGACCATGGAGTTGGGAGCGCAGGTTCATCCCGCTCCTCCTGGCTCTCCTGTGTGGTGAAATCGTTGGCCTTTCTCTTCTGGCAGGGTCCCCAAGGCAAAGCAATGGGCTTTCCTCTTGCTTGCCCCTGCTCTGCAGTGAAATATTCACCAGCACACAGCTTCGGGGAGCCAAGAGACAAATGCCTCACTTTCAGAAAACGCATTTTGGACTTTGAAGAACTATGAAATGAGGCAGATGTCCATTGTGGGCAATTTAGCTTAATGTGATACTGAATTCATCTGTTTAATACACCCAGATGCTCCAGCAGTGAGAGCACTGAAAAATTCTTCAATAAATAATGGGGATGTGGATAGTTCTTTTCTTTTTTTTTCTTTTTTTTTTAATGAAAATGGCAAAAACAGTAATTTGCTACTGTAGATCTGCATCAGTTATTTAACGTGACATCTTGTAGTAGTAATAATCCATCAGCATCCAGTGTTACATATGGATTCATAAAAAGGTTTATGTTTGTGTTGGTGCAGTTGTTTTCTGCCAAACCAGTTATATACATTTTAAAATAAATTATACATATTGAACTGAGAACCTGCTGTGTTAATTGCTTGCATTTTTATAGGGGAAAAATGTGGTCTTGGTGTGACTTTTTTTAGCATATTGAGGCCATGGCATAAGATAGAAAGCTTTTCAGAGACAAAAAAATCAATATTTAGTCCTACAATTTTCCATCCCTAAAACAAACAAATCATGAAGAATGAACATTTGGGGAGGCTTTCTCTGGCGCCTTTTCTCCCCTCTTTTCTTTAGGCACTTGTGTTTTCACTTGGTGAGGTGTAGAAACATACGGGCAATTTCAGTTCTGTGAGTGTCCCATTGAAATCAAGACTAAATTTCCAATATATTGAAAATTAAGCACATGCCAAAATGCCTTTCCAAACTGGGGCCCCATAGAGGAAAGAAGGAGCTCTGGGCCTACCTCCCTAGCAGCTCTGCTCTTCCTTCGTTCTTCGGCAATAATGTGATGCAATTATGAGCTTTGTTGTTCCAGGCTTTCTATGACTAATACTTTAAATATAGTTTATTACATCAACCTCAGCACTGGCACCCAATGGCTTTCGATCTCCATTAGGAATGATCCCCATACAGTTCCCTAATCCCCCCAAAAATAAACACCATAAAAGATCTCTCACTTGAAAAAAAAAAATACAACAGTAATTAAAAACCCAGAGAAATGCGAACAGGGAAGGGAAGCAGAATGAAGTGCTATCTACCTTGGTTATAAGAAGATGCAGGATAATTTTGATGCTCCAGAAACAGTGTAGTCCAAGAGTGACATTTGGAGGAAGAAATGGAGTTACGTCCTGTCGTATCCCTGAGAAGTGCAAGGAGGCATGAAAGGCCTTTCCTGACGATTTTCATTTTTGAGAAAACACGTGTAGACTATGCTGACTTTTCAAGGAGACTGTGGCAACTGCGGCTTTACAAAGGGAACTGCAAGCTGGAAAGCTGGAAAGGGAAGGCATTTCCAGCGACAGCTTGAAAGGTTCTGTTTTTATTTATGTTAATGAGAGCACCCAGTTTTCCCTTGGGAGAAAAGTTCTTCCTACAGGACAGTAACAACTTCATCCTGGCGCGTGGAGCTGAAACGCTCGCCCTCCTTGCTCTTCCCAAAGCAGCCCCATACGGCCCCTCTTTCTCTAACGTACACAGTTAAACGCTGGGTGTGAGGTGGGGGAATGGACAGACACAGAGTGTACATTTATTGTAAGGAAAAAAGTCATGCAATGGAATAAATAATTTTTTTTTTAAAGTCACGTGCCTGTTGTTTCTTCTGATGAACTTTCTTATAGTCTGTAACACATGTTGAGCAAGATAGATAGGGTGCAGTGATGACCAAAGACAGACGGACTTTGTAGTTAATATATGTATGCTGGAAGAAGAAAACCATTAAAACAAAACATGTAACAAAACAGGCTTTTTCAGAATGGCTCTTCTTTGTGACCTACCATGAAGTATTTCACTGCCCTTTTTTTTTTCCACAGCTTCTGTAAAGAATTAAAGCTATTAAAGCTCATTTTCCCCTCCACATGCCACGTTTCACTTAAATTACTGCCATCTTCCTGCTCTTACATGCTTACAGAAAAAACGTGCATCCGGATACCTTCCTTGCAAGGACGTTGCGATGCCCTCAGCACACCTGTGTTTTATCATCATCACTAGCCAGCAGCACCCAACATATAAACTGAACACCGCAGCTGCTGGTGCCCCTACATTACCACTAATGCTTGTTTTATGAACGTGGCTTCGTCTCCCCACAGCGAGACCCCTTTTTGTGTGAGAGCTCCTCTCCCTCCCGAGCGAGGGCCGCGCTTAGTCCTCAGACTCCCGCTTGCCACCCCCGCTGCCGAGCCAAGGGCCAGGGCAGGGCGTGCTGGCCACGTTGGAGCTGGCTGCCCAAAGAGGCCTTGGCAGTGACGCGGGGCCTTGGCTGGGCCTGTTTCACCTGCTCCTTGCTCATGTTATGTGAGCACCACCAGCACCTGGGAGGCCCCCATGCCTTTTCATGGCAGGCTCCCGTGGCCTTCTCCGGCCTGCTTTCATGTTTTATTCTAAACAAATCTTGCTGGTTTATTCAAGGCATTTGGGCTTAGCACAAAGCTCTTCCATGTAGATGACTATTCACAAGCTTCTGTAGACAGCTCAACCACAGGATTTTTTTTTGCCCTGTGGATGTGTCCTTCCACAAAAATGTGGTTGATATCACTATGTATTGACAGGAGGGACAGGGCCAAACTGCTCCCTCCCCTTTGAATGTTTCCCATCTCTGCCAATCCCTATTCCTGGGGATGAGAGGATTCATCCCTGGAGGATGTGACTCGAAGATGGCCGTGGGGGTTGGCCATGGGCTACCAGCCCTCTTTGGCCAGGACAACCCCAAGTGCCCCAGGTGTGGTGGGGTGGAGGTGTCACACATCTACCGGTTGTTTACAGCAATGGTGCACTTCAGGTGGCTTTCCCAGCTGCCCTCCCAACACTTGCCCCCGGCTAGCGGGAGAGGGCAGCGTTAAAAGGGGGCTGCTCACTGCCCCTGCTAAGCAGTGACCACATCTGCTGTGCAGAGCACTGGCCTGGTGGACGCTGCTGCGAGAAAAACACGAGGGAGAGGTAAATGACCTAATTTTTAATGACAGGCATTGAAAGGGGCGGTTCACCTTTTATTGTGGCAGTTATCAAGCCACTGAGGACAACAGCAACAAACAGGCAACAGCTAAGGACTTGTCTGAATCTCTATAGCAATATATATATACACACACCCACATATATACACATACATATTTATGTCAAGGTAAGTATGTTTTAAATGTTTTAAAGGAAGACAAAGAGATCCTGGAAAAAGACTAAGATAGAAAAGTCAGTATGTACAGAAACATATGCTCATCACAGAACAGCCCTCGTGTCTTTGATATGTCTAGCTGAAAAATTGTAAGACCTATACCACACAGAAAACAAGCGTAGAAAGAAATATTTCCTAAACATTCTGTGAAATGTAATATTTGTTTCTATCAAAACAAGTCGGATTGATTTATCTTCTCAGCATTGCCCTTTGGGCTCAAAGGATTTATTAACATTAAGCAGGTAATGATTTAAAATAATTTAATATGCAGCTTACAGCAGAGTTGCGCATCAGACTGATTTGGATAGCTCTATTTGAAAAATCAGAAATGCTCTATTAAATTTAGACAAAAAGACAATTGTGTTTAAAGGCATCATAGTGATCTCACTGTCGAGCCAGTGCATGCAACAGCGCGGTGCGGGTAGTGTGGCCACACAGGAGAGGTCCTTCCTATGGGTCTGATGCTCATTTAACTCTCCAGAGAGAGGCAGAAGGATTTCTCCTTTCCAGCACTGCGAAGATCAATTAGAATTAGTGAGCCTGAATGCATGAAACATGTAAAAACACCCAGTTACACTCACTATATTTGATTTTTCTTAAACACTGCTTCTTTGTACTTCCTCAGTAGCCTTCAAAGTACTCAAAGTACTCTGCTCAGGCAATATCTGGTTTCAGGCAAACAGCATGGCAGTTTGCCTGAGCTGAAAAAAATATGCTTGAAGTCTGCATTCACAGGCAGCTTCAGCATCCTAAGGAAAATGCTTTGTTTTTGTAGCCTGAAAGTATGTCACAAACATGAATAGAATTATACGCTCGCTCTCTCTCACCCTCAATCCTCTTTACCTTAGGAAAAAATTATACACTTCCAATTACAGGGCCAGTTAAAATCAATACAAAGGTGGGAGAAAACAGATCATTTTTCTTATGGAAGTAACTGTTTTCATTAATTTTTCATTAGTCCTGCTTTTGTGGTGCTATCCATCACTGAAGGAGCTGGTATGCAGTAGATTACATTTAGGTTATCTTACATGCTTCCAGGATTTAGTAGATATTGCCTGATAAAGCTGCAAGCTTTATGGCTTTAACTTATGTCTATCAATAATACATCAGAAGAGAATTTTTCTGCACAACAGTTGTCCCTGAGCCAAGCGGTTTTCTACTGGAATAGTTGCATCAGGTATGTTTAATATGGATTTTGAAATACTCATCCAAAAGCTAAAGCCATGAGAAAGGTGAGCAGGTGCTTAAGGAAGAAGGTAGTCTGTAAGGGTTTACTCTGTTTCCTGGTTGTATAAATTTGACTTTGGAACATTTGAGGCCAAGAGCCAGACATGCCTTGTCTCAAAACATCCCTGCCATTGACCATCCTGGTGAATGCCTGGATGTTGTTGTGATCCCTATGAACAGTAAAATCTCTTTCAAAAATTATTCCTGGGATTTTTGGTTTCTTTATTTATTTTTTATTTCTTTCCTTTCTTTGATGGCTGAGTTCTGGGATGAGGAACTGAAATATCATACCTAGAAAATTATAGTCATTACTGAAGAGCTGAGCCAGAGGAAGATGAAGACAGTAGGAGAGCCTACTTACTTAAAACATGAAAGGTGAGGGGATTTTTGTTCATTTATTTTTCTCCCAGGAATTAGAAAAAAAAAAAACTAACATGCTTGTAGTGGTATTTTTAAAGCCTATTCAGACATCTCCTGGATGCCTTATATTTATTTGAATAGTTTTTAACTCTCAGCTAAAAAAAAAAAAAAAAACACCAAATATCCCAAGAAAGTCATAGCACCTCACTGATTACAAAGTCTTTTACACTCTATGAGGGGTTGTAAAAGAGAGGGGGAAGAGAGGGGGCCAGGTAAGCGTAAATCTTGAAGTGTAGCTTGCCGTTGGTGTGCTTGGAGGTCAACCCTCTTGAGCTTCCCTGGCTGTAAGAGGAACTTATTGCTACCTACTTCCCTTGCAGGTAGAGAGATGCTTAATTGAAGGCTTGTACAATGCTTTGAAGAGACAAAGAAGTTCTGCGTTAGGGCCAAAATTATTACTCTGGAGCTGCCCAGGCACAGCCCCGAGCAGAAGGAAAACAAGCGTCCTGAATGGAAGGAAGAGTGGAAAAATGCACAACTAGTTTCGTTATTTTTCTGGCAATACAAGTACTTAATACAAGACATCCAGATTTTAAGTATTTATTTATTCAGAAGCTGTAAGGATTATTGGAATCTTTATCACAGATCTTCAGGTGCTGTGCCTGTGCTCTGCTTGGGTTTTTTTTTTTTTTTTCCTTTTTTTTTGTGTTTTTTTTTTTCCTCCTGAGCTTAATTTCTTTGGGGCTGATCAGGTGAAGTGTCCAACACCCATTTGTGATGCTCCTGAGTGCCCTGGGTTGCACACTGAGTGCAGAATGAGCACAATACGAATGTCTAGGGGACGTCACAAAGTGTTGTTTTTGCTTTAAATCCATGCCCAAGTGCAGTGTGCACTTAGCCCGCTGCTACACTCAAAGTTAGACTATTTTGTAATGGTGACAAGGCAAGGCCCACCATCCCGTGTTATGTATTTTCATCAGAAATAAATGAATAATAATACTGCCAAGCTGCATAACAGAAACCAGAAGGCCGTTTGGGGTTATAGATGAGATCATTTAGCAGCCCAGGCTCAGGAGTACAGAGACAAATCTCTCCCTGTCTCCCCTCACTCCCACTGCTCACCCAAAAAAGGCAAACCAGAGTTGTGCTCTGAAGAGCAGCGGGAAGGACCAGCTTAGTTGGGCAAGGACTAAAGCACGGACCAAAGGGAGGCCCTTTCCTGTCATATTTAGAGGTGATCCAACGAGAAGAACTCAAGAATCATCAACTTCAGTGACACAAGAGCCAAACTGAATTACAATTCCTCTGACCCACAGTGGAAAACATGATTATTTTTTTAAAAAAGAAGACCCAATAGAGACAACATACAGGTTTTGTCCCTACGACACACAGATGGCTGATCATCATTCTGCACATTTTCACACAGCCCCATGTCCCACAGCTCTGTAATTCAGGTCACAGCTTAGGTGAGGGGTGAGTCATAGCAAACACAGAGGTGGAAAGTGGACCTGCCCATCTGACAGCAGTTAAAAAGTAATATATTCTTAAATATTTTAGGGGCATAATGCTTTAAGCTGTTAGCCAGCAAATCTATGGGGGGAAAACAATCATCAGAGCTGTAAGGCAAGCCAGAGTACTGGCATCTCGCAGAGGACACCTCCGTTTCTGGCGTCCGGACTTGCCCAAGCAGAGGATGCTTCAAGCGCTGGTGCTGACATCCCCTCGGCGCAGCTGTCAGCTCAGTTTTCATTCACACCACTCCGGGATGGAATTTTGTGCTTTGTGCCTGCACCTTTACAGGAAGAAGGTAGGGACGCAGTTTTAACCATCTCGAGCTCTGAAGGAGGATCCAAAGCGCCAAGTCTATTTGAGCACCTTGAGTCCCCGGATCAAGGAGACAGCAGCCAAAGCCAACACAGGGACTTGCTGCGAAGTATTGATTTTTGATGATGGTGGTCCCTCCAGACCCTCAAGAAATAATAAACCGCTCAAACTGAAGTCTGAGAAAAAGCAACCGGTCTACAGGGCCTAAGGGTTTCTTGGTTTCATTTCCACTGCAAATAAACCTCAGGCAGCAAGAATGCCTACATATAAATACCAGTTGTCCCTAGAAATAATTCATAATATAGAATTCTGCAGTCAAGAAATGACAGACGGAAATAAATGTTTTTATTTCTCTTCAAAATCGACCATTGGTCAATACAAAATTTTTTTTTTTCTGCCTAAAACCAACTCTCCATCCTCTGAACACTTAAAAAAATGGGAGCTTTAAAGAAAAATACATTTGACAAGTCATATGGGTGATGGTAATAAAATTCTGCAATTATTATATCCACCAAGTTTTAAATATTGCGGCAAAGAAAAGAAAAAGGCTCATGAACAAAATGAAAAAGTGAAATCAGTGCTTGTTTAACATAAAGACAAGTAGCTCAGTGGGTGTTTCAGGCTTTGTGTTTTCACATGGTGGCTGGCTGTCCCTGTTGGATTTTGTTATGGATTCATAAAAATGATCTGCATTGATTTTTACTGTATTGGTGGAGGAAACAGGTTTCCATTAGATATCAAAAGATAATGTCCTAACTATAAATGCTTGTGCTAAGCGACCACCGAAATTATCAGCTTCCTTCTAGACACAGGGCAATGGAAAGAAATAGTGGCTCGGCCAAACTACCTGGTCGGTAAGAACACGGAGGTCAAAAATTAGCAGTACTTGTTTACTATTAACATAAGTGACTGAGTGGGACCTCACTTTGTGCCACCTGGTGAAACTGGAGCAGGGTGAATTAAGGCAGTCTTCAGTGGGACAGCGACAGCCTTGAAGGTTCATCTGGCAGCGTGGGGGTCTGTACTTACCTCATCAGCGCTGCAGTATGTCAAGGAGGCATTAGGGAAAGGACTAACCCCTTGGGGCGAAGGTTATTGGAGAAACTCAGCATTGTCATCACAAAAAGCAACTACAGGTCAGTTCTCTGCGGGCGTGTCGCCGCGAAACCACAGCAGTTCTGGGGGCTGCTTGCTTGGATCACCAGGAGCACGAGGTTGGCAGCTGCTGCCGCCCTTCCACTTCAGTAAAGCACCACCGATGGCATAAAATGCAGTTATGTCTTTTATTTTAAAAAAAGATACATTTAAAATGCATGTCAAAATTATTAACCTTCAGAAAAGACCGGGCTATAGTTTAGTCTTCCACCCCACTCCCATATTTACTTTCTGGATATGTTGCTCATTCAGCCTTCCTAAACAGCACGGTAAAAACATGTAGTTATGAACCTCAGTTGCAAACTAGGAGCCTTATTTGCTCTCTATCTAAAATCTACATCTAGCCCCTTCCTGCGGCTCATTTTTTTGCTAGCCAGGGCTTTGCGTATCCGTTGCCCCTTACTCCACAAGTGCCATGTTAAGTGCAGCAGCAGCTGACACATGGCAGCTGCGGAGTCCACGCTGGAGGGACAAGCGGGGAGGCCGAGGCCACAGCCCCCGCCTGAGCCTTCCCCTCTGACGCCTCCGTGGGTGCCCGAGCGCGGGAGGCCCCGGCCGGCAGGGAACACCAGCGAGCACAGCTAGGCAGGAACGGCTCTTGAGCACATACACTGCTCCTGGCCGGCGCCGCAGGACCCTCGCGCTGAGAAACGTAGGTTTCTGCAAGGAACGGTCTCCACGTCACAAGCTCCGTGGTCTGGAGAGCCGAGAGAAGCGTTCATTGCCCACAGGTTTCGCTTTCCGACTTCTGCGCAAACCAACAGCCAACTCTGGGGCAGGAGGAGCAAGCGTTTGTTTATTTTGCAGGAGGACACTTGCTGCCAATTGAAAACAAGCATTTCCAGCGATGCAGCTGTTCCAGGACTGTGCCAAGTTGTACTGACAGATCAGTATCACATGAAGATCTAATAATCAACTAATGAACTTTAATTTTTGAAGCATGCCCCCCACCCATTTCCCTGTTTCCATAATTCCAAAAACACACTGATATGTGCTGCCAGATAAGCACATAAATAAGATTAGACTTAAGTATGCCCTCCGACAAATTTTAATAAAAAACAGAAAAATGCTGAGTTATCAGACTATATTAAAAACCTCGTTACACATATTAACAACTTCTTTTTCTGTTCTTAAATAAGTAGCAAAGTGTCACCCCAGTGAATGGAACGCCTGCATCACTGAGTCAACAGCAATGCCCGCTCAGATGAACATGCAGTCGTGTGTCGTGGCATTGCATGAGAGACGCTAGAGGGAAGGATGCGGTTGCTGGCACGTCCCTCGTGACAGAAGCGTCGACCTGCGACTGGCTCATGCAGCAGCACCGTCGCGTGGCACCTCCTCTCCTCAAGGCAGAGATTGCTGCTCCTGGTAAGGCTTTGCCAAGCGCCCGCTCGCAGGGCCCCGCGCATGAGGACCGAGGGACGCGGGGTGATGCATGACACACAGGGCTGACAACCAACCCTGGTTTTAAGCACGGGGAAATGGACTACGCTGGAAAACAGACAGGCAGACAATGCTCACCAAGGCAAGGCATCAGGGACCTGATGCTGCCCATGCCTTCCTGAAGAGCTACGAGCGCTTACGCTTGCCTTTGCAGGCATCGCTTTCCTCGCCGGTTTCCCCGGGCTCAACCGGCTCTATTTTCAGGTTTGACTAACAGCCTCTCTCTGTAGAAGGAGGCAGAGATCCGAAGAGCAGCGCTGGAGGAAACCCTGCGACTGGAGGCGCAGCAGGCAGCTCAGGCAACGCCAGCCCCAACTGCGGCCTCCAGCCTGCAGGCCGTGCCGAGCGTCCCCGGGCGCCCTGCGAGCACTGCGAGCGACAGCCCGCGCACCGGCTTCTCTTGGTTTAAACAGAGCCGCGGTACTTTAAACAGAGTTTATTGTATTTAATACATTATAAAATTTGAAAAAACTGTAGGAAAGCAGCAGATTCAAACCAGAGCATCTCTACCAAATATTAATTATTCTGGCCCCCTTTTGAAAAAAAAAAAAAAAAAAAACACAAAACGAAAAACGAAGAACAAACAACAACAAAAAAAAACTCGTTTAAAAGAAAAGTTAACCTTTCACATCTGTGAGGGCAGACGAAAAGTGTGCGACTTCTGTACAAACTACATTTAAAATTTCAGTCGACTAGCTTTCCAACGTGGTGGAGGGCCGTCTCCTGAACGCCTGCCCACCCACCTCTAAGAACGACAGACAAAAACCTCCGTACGCAAACAAAGTTGATCAAGGTGTACACGCTAAACAGTGGGTGCCTGTTTGGCAATGGAAAATGTGTCAAGAGTAGTTTATGGATCCCCCAATGGTAATGGCTTGTACACCGTTAAGTGGGCCTGGGTAAGGCCTAGGACACTTAATGGCCATCACAGCACCAACCTCATCTACCACGTTTTTGTTGCATTTCCTACCTTTTCACATATACATACATATATATATATGTAAATACATATATATTTTATATATATATATGTATGTGTTTTCTTTTACACCTTGAGGTTATTATTATTACTACTATTCCAAATGTTCCCATATGAATTCAGGTGTGGTCTCTATACTTGATATAAATGTGTCTTTTATTCAATTTTAGCTTCCAGGACTTGTTTGGAGTCCAAACTGCACATGAAACGTCCCCCTTTTTTTTTCTTTTTTTTTCTACTTTCTTTCCTTTTTTAATTTTTTTTTTTTTTGCATAAAACATGTCCATTTTAGTCCAGAGGCTCTTGCTTTATTCGAATGACGGAGGGTGCACGAGCTGTCCTTCTGAGTTCTCGCCTCAGTACGTATTCGCTGAACTGGGAAGAGTCCACCCCACCTCCACAGGAGCCCACGATCTCGAACCCTCTTTGCTGCAACCTCTCTAGGACCTGCAAAGAGAGCAGACAAACACTCGTGCATAAGTAGCATAAGCAACAAACAGACTGTTTGCTCTCCAAGGACTATGAGTGTCGGCTGCAAATGGATGCAGCTAGGAAACAAAAGCTGCTACGCAGATCCAGGAACAACCTCTGCAGGAGGGTCCTGACTGGGTCCCTAAGCTTCATCTGGTTAGACTGATTTCTGCTGACTTTGGCAACTTAGCCCCAAGACGAAAAATGGAGAGAAAAACACATTGTTAAAACTGTCAGTGAATATAGTATTTTTCTATCAGCCAAAAAATATGTCCAAAAAATAGTGCATTCTCTGCTTCACATTTATGATGTAAAATATCAAGTACAGGATTCCACAACAGATGGAGAATGCTGAACAAATATCTGCACTGCATAGTTAAAACACAGATACTACAATCACAATTTAAGAAAAGTTACCACTACATTTTCCAGAGGCTTAAAAACTGACAGTGACTGCAGAAATCTGTGGTTATACTGTTATCTGTGGTAAACATAGGACCTTTTAACTTTAATTATAGGTCTTAAAAATCGTGCCTACACAACATCTTTCCTCCCCTTTTACACCCTCCATGCACTTGCAGTTGAAGATATGCTGGCATGGGAAAGAAAAAAAAAGGAAATTCAAGGGAATTCAAAACCCTCTGCGGGCTCTGCTGATAGCCCTGACAAGACGGGAAGGGCTTGTGAAAGAGCAAGAGGACCCACATATAGAAGAAGCAAATACAGGCCCTAACATCCTAACATTAACAGCATGAGGCTGCTGAGAGCGTGCAAATGCCAGATTTCCTTCCATACCAGATCTTTTTTTTTTTTTTAATTATCCTTGTTCATGCTCTTTTAGCATAACTTCAGGGCTCATATGTTCTTTCCCATATTTGTACTCGCTCGTACTTTCATCTTGCATGTCTATCATTTCTGCTTTCAGGGAGCATTCTGCTTTCCCTCTCCTCACCTGCGATAGAGGTATCACCAGGGGTCTTCTCCCCCTGTCAAAGGATGCAGATCCTCACATGCCCCCCCAAAACAGGATTCCTGCATGACTGGATTTCCTTGGGATTGCACTGGGAGTGGGCTTGTCCATGGGACTCCTTTCTGCCTCAAGCAGCTTTCACTGTTCTTTGTTCACATGCAAGAAAGCAGGGGGAATATGGAGTTTTTCCTATTTTACCAACGAGTAAATTGGCTCACAGCATATCCTAGGACAGCAGGGAAAAGGGTGGCAGAAAACCGTGCAGCATTGGGATGAGGAGGGAAAGTGAGCTGTAGTTAAAAATGCCTAAAACTACAAGAGTTGCCACGTTTTTACATGCACTGCTTCAGGTCAGCAAACGTCTCTCCAGAATACCTGAACACAGCAGACAAATCTCAGAGAACAGGGAGTGGGAAAAGAGACTAGAAACTCATGAAAAAGGGAAACATTAGAATTTCAGTGCAGTTTCTATTTAGCCCTATCTTTAGCTTTTAATCTTATAAACCCAAATCCCCCAAATATGCTTAATACAAGCTAAGCAGGAGAAGTTAGCTTGAGAGAGAAAAGGTGATGGTAGCAACTGGTCAGGAACCAAGCCCAGCCCTGGGAAAACACTTCAGCCTCCACATCACTCTGCAGATTTACAAACAGTCCCTGTCCCATCTCACTCCTCTGTTTTTAGGACTGTTAGTTGGTCATGTCCCCAAACAGGGAGGATGCAACAACAGCAGCACAAGTACCAGGGGGACCACCTTCTCTCCTGTAGCCTACGCATGTCTGAACACTCTGACTTCAGCTTCTCACATGAGTAAATATGTTTGGCAACCCTTACTTGTGTCTTTAAGCAAGATGATAGAAAAGGCTATTAAAAATAAATAAATAAATAAATAAAGGGTTCCACCAAGACGCCCCAGTTGCAGGTGTTCCCTTTTCCTGCGGATACTGGCTCTTATTTCAGGAGGGAGAGGAGGAGACCACCCATGTTCTTCCTTTGTGGAAGGGATGCCCTCCTTTCAGCAGCCAGTGTCTGAATGCAGCCATCTTTTACTTACTCATCCTCATTTCCCTTTTCCCTCACTTCTAACTTAATACCCTAAAGGAGAGAGTGGCTCTTTAGCTTTCTGTTCCTTTGCACTTCCCATCTGCTTTCAGAGCTCCTATGGACTCTAATAAACGACAGCAATTCCACTGCCTTTCCCGGCATGTGGAAGAGTTTCTTTTGCAGTTGAACGGACAGAGCCCTCATCCCCACGAGAGGATACGAGAGCTCTGTCAGTACATGACATGCTCCCTCCTTGGCTTGCAATGTTCCTGTGTTTTGCCATCAGACCAGAAAATGATTTATAACAAGCAGGGCCAAGGATGGGAAGCAGGCTTTAACAGGCACCCTAAATGTCAAAAAAGTGTTTCCTCAAGTACAGAAGATCTTTATATTCAAGTAAATGTGCACTTCCTAGAGCAGGTTTTTAAGGCTGCTGTTTGTTTTGCAAAGACATTTGGTCATGAGATGTGCAAATTAAGTTGCGAAAGTGGTTCTGATCCACAGAACTAAAGCAGCAGCTCAGAGTCTCCAGTGACATGGCAACCCTCCCCAGATCCCTCCAGGGCAGCAACGCAGATCAGTCCGCTGGCTCCCTCCCCAGAATTGCATATGCTCCTTCCTACCTGAACTGAGTTGAGGTGACAGTATCCGTTCAGTGGGAATCGGATGACATGCGTCGAGTCGTGATTCCAGCCAGCATTGACAGAATTGCACATCACATCACCAATTTCCGGAAACACTTCTTCTATCAACAACTTGTCGCCACTCAGCGTAATCCTCTCTCCAAGGTCTGGGGCAACTCGCACCACCAAGCACTCACAAGACTTTGAGAAGCGGCCAGTCTCCCGGTCCTGTTTCCACCTTTCCATTTCTCCCAGCATGGGCTGAAGCTGAAAATACTTTGCTTCTTCATATAATAAACTGTAGTCCTGAAAGACATATACGTTACTGTGCACAATTAAGAAAGAAGCATTGCTAATGTACCGCTTAATACACATGGCTATTCAGGCTGACTATTTTCTAGACCTAGAACCCTTCAGACATGCTTTACAACTACTATGTAGAAAGGTGTAATAAAAACAACAGCACAAGCAAAAAAAAAAAAAAAAAAAAAAACCACACAAAAAAAACCCAAAACAACCCCTTTTTTCAAGGGAAAAAANCTGAAAGACATATACGTTACTGTGCACAATTAAGAAAGAACCATTGCTAATGTACCGCTAATGTACCGCTTACCTGAATACACATGTGTACCTGAATACACATGGCTATTCAGGCTAACTATTTTCTAGACCTAGAACCCTTCAGACATGCTTTACAACTACTATGTAGAAAGGTGTAATAAAAACAACATCACAAGCAAAAAAAAAAAAATCAGCCACTTGAAAGAGACCGAGTACAGCACCTTTTGTGAGGGGAGGGCATGAGTTATCCTCACCAAACTCTCTCATTGAGGAACTAATCCAGACAGCAACATGCCACCTTTTCCCAAATCTTTATCCCCACAGTGATGTCATAAAATAATGACCTCATTAAACAGATGGAACAGAACTGAATGAGGATTCAGAGAATCCATCACGGGGATCCATGGCGTCTCGCAGCGAGGCTAGCAGGCACAGTAACAGGTATAAGCATGTAAATGAGGGAGCCCGCAATGGTTCCGAGTGTGAAATGATCCCCATATTTGCATAATGAATTGCATATATTACTGCATTCTAAAAATTAAGTATTTTTTAATACCTCCCCATTTTGCCAACAGCGTTGTTTACTACATTGCCTTGAACACCACAGCAGAGAGAGAATGCATTTCTAAGCAGAGCCAGCATAGAGGTAATTTAGAACTGATGATCTCAAGTTTGTCTATGGCCATATTTTATATTAAATTCTTTTTTCTAGGTTTAAGAGCATAAAACCATTTGGAAAATATTTATATAGAGAAAAACAATGCATGAGATCTAGGGAAGACAGAGAAATAGAATCACAGAAGGGAAACAGCAGTAACAAGTCAATATAGCACCAAATTTGAGCTGCAGAGAGAATACTTCATGAACATGGGATATGAATTATGTTCACAATAGTTCTTTCATTTAATGCCTAACCAAAAAAAGTCATCTAATATCTATATTTCTAAGAAGGAAGGATCACTGTTCATTTGAAACACTGATATTCTGGACAACTTAAAGCATAACTGGAAGGGGCCCCTTTGAACATCATGTTGGTTGGGCAAACTTGCCAGGAGTTACATTTTTAATTTCAGCACTGCTACAGTGTATTTATGTGTTTAAAAGGCTCTGCATATATGATTTGCTAATCCTATATGGAAGCTGCTTTTTCCCTTTTCTCTATTTCCGATTACCTTTAGGACAAGTGCTGAGAGCAGCACAAACCCATTCTAAGGCTTCAAAAGCGGGATGTGATACTTAACAGTATCGGTTTCTAAACTCCCACGTTATTTAGGTAGGTCTAACCTTGTCACGCATGGCAGGAATAAGTGCCTGTCTGTTGCAGAGGATTCAAAGATTGCTGCAATACAGCTCTTAAACTGAGCACCTAACACTTATTATGCCCCAAACACCTGAAAAATCTGTCCCTCAAATAAATAAAAGGCACCATGTAGGCTGCTGCAGCCCTTCTGCGTCACCTCTCCTAACGAATCCGCATTGCTAGGCTTCCTCCTGCAAACTAATGGCAGGGCGAGCTGCTCGGGTGCGCGTGGGTAAAGCCAGGATAAAGACCAGTCCCGACTGCAGCCGCGCTCTGCGGCTCTCGCGTCGCTGCCTCCGCGTCTACGCCCACGCGGAGGATCAACGCGCAGCACCGCCGCGCGTCTGCCGTGCCCGGCACGGTGAGTTATCACACATTCATCTTGTTATTAAACAGAAAAGAAAAGCAGACTCCTCTGTGAAGTTCTAAGTAATAAATATGTAAATATTAATCCCTGGCTTCTCTTCTAAAATTGAACTTCCAGCACGTATTCCAGAGTTTAGCAGTAAAAATTGTTCTATGATCCAATGTCCAAATACTACCATGCGAGCAGTTTATTTTGCTGGTATCATGGTTTCCCCCATCACTCTCTCTGTTTTGACGTGGGACTAGAAGCTGGAGCTGCTGCAATTACAGGGGAACCACAAAGATGGAGAGGAGAACCTCAAGACTGATGAAGGGTCAGCTAAAAACTGCAACTTCCTTTCTATCTTCCACCAGCATCCTATGATATTTAGCTTCCCCGAGTCGCGTATGGCAAGGGTGCTCGATTACACTATCATCATAAGAGGAAGATTTCGTACTGATGTCACTCTAGGCAAGGCTAACAGATACCAATTTAGCAACACCACGATTACTTCTGCCAAGTACCTGAACTTACCTATCCTATTCTAAAAGTCCTTCCTGTCTGCCACTGTTTTGATTAGGCTGTCAAACTCTTGCAAGGTAAATCCAAAGCACTCAAGGCCCTTGAAATCTCACCTTAAAATCATCAGGGATGAGGAGTTTCGATGTTCTTAAAAAATTCAGGATATATCTGAACATTTGCCCATCTCTGTCAATGAAATAATGCTGCTTGAGACTGTCAAGTACGATGGGCTCTGTGCCATCAAAAAGCCTTCCGATCCTGAAAAGGAAGAGAAACAAAAGGCAACGTCAAGCTGTGTTCAGCAGAACCCCATGCCCTTGCTGTGACTGAGCAGGAGCCTCATGCTGCAAAAGGCTGCAGACACGCTGCAAAACTTGCATGTTTAGTAAAAACCACCTATCCAAAGCATTTGGGTACACACAGGTTGGAACATTACAACGTGGGGCATTGATTCCAAAGGAAAAAAAAAAAAAAGTAACTCTGTGGCAGGTATCAGTTAACATGTTCTAAAAAGAGGAAAAATATTTCCACTTTATTACAGAGAACACCCACCAACCCCCAGAACCCTGCTGTCACGCAGAATTGCCATCTGCCAGAAATTTCTGCAATAGCAAGTGTTGATAGATAAACAAAAGTTTTCTCTAATTGTCTCTCACAAAACCCAACTTAATTAGAGCAGGAGGAAGAGCTGGAAATCCTGAACAAAACCCCTGAGAAAGCACATGAAGTGTGTGTTGCCTTTTTTTTTTTTTTTTTTTTGCACTGAAGTGTTTGCAAAACACTCCTGAGTCATGAGAAATTTCCCAATGAAACCATCCAGAGACATCAGCAGGTTTGATTTTGTGCGTGCCTGTGTTTATATGCCCATATGTGCATGTGGAAGCACTTCCTGATTCTTCCCAACGCCCTGCCTCCAAAAAACTGTAAACAGAAGTGTCTCAAAAATAGCTCGCGCTTGAGACTTCACATGGAAAATTTGCATGAAATATTACCGACATTTTTGGACGTGATTTTCGAGCCTTGTCACAACCTGTTACATTCCGCCATATTCTGCAGATTTGGTATCTTCGTTATTTTAATGAAAACAGTCGTTCAGATGTAGCTTTTGTACTAATCTAACCGGTCTGATTTGCGAAGCAGCGTAACGAAATCTATGCAAGACTTTAAAGAATACACAAAAATCCTGCTGCACATCAGCGCGGACCTGATGCCGCGGAGGCACTTTGCTCTGTGACCGGTAGCAGAGCGAAAGCCCCATTACAGCCACGTGGCCTCTTCAGAAACGATGCTCCGAACCCCAGCGGGCTGCAAGGAGGAGACACCACCCCTACAACACACTCCACGATGGGTTTTGCCTGTATTACCAACCTCAAAGCTGCCTTCTGACCAGCTGGGAGAAAGGAAGACTGGGAAAGGCCATTATCAACCTCAGGTGGCCATTTAAAATTCTGTAGGAAACGCCGGAATCTATTGAATTTGCATGAAATCCATAACGTATAAGGAATTAAACATGTTTTGCAGAGTTATCAGGTAGAAAATACTTTTCTCAAGGCTATCGCTTCAAACATTTCAGGCTTTCCTCCATGGGTATTTGTCATTGTCTGCCCTGCTGCTCAAAGTTTAAGTTGTGAGCGAGCATATAGCACACGTACCTATTCGCTAAGTGGATGAGCAACACTGGTAGCCAATGCTGTAACACTTGGTGTTTAGAACTAATTTTTCCCTATAGCCAAGCATGTAGTCTTGGAATCTATAATGGAATCCAAGCACACAATAACTTGTTATTTAGATAAGCTATTACTGAAATGAACAGACCTAATTGGTTTCTGCAGCATTTTCCTGCTTCTCAATTATTAATACAATTACATATTTTAAACTTCTGGGCCTTTTGTTTTATCAATTGTTCAGAGAAACAACAAGATGGTACCGGAGGAAGGCGTCCCCCATCAAGATTGGAATAGTGACAACAGTGCATGCACACTAGAGATGCAGCCGGCAATCCGACAGCCAGTTGGTCTGGGTTGGGAGCATTACTGTCCTGGACTGTGTCCCTCGCAGCTACAAAAAAATCCCCAAAGTTGCACTTTGCAACACGCAACAACACGTTGAAAGGGTGAAAGGGCTTTGAAAGAGCAGACCCCATGCAGAGATGATGCTGCAAATACAATTAAAGCTCGTTTCCTTTTTAGGAAACTGAAAACTGCAGATTTCAGCTTCCCTCACAAGGCCTCAAGGAAAAGGCTTGGGATAAGGTTGGAAATGACACCCAGCAATAACGTGGTCCTACCCCAAGGCATCGTTTACCACATGTGCCACCAGGACTGTGCTGCGAGCAGGGGAAAATCCTTGCCCTGCAGCCTCCCTCTGCACTCGAGCTTTCCTGGCAGCACAGCATCAAACTGCCCTGCTCACCCTCCGAGTAGGGAGTTCAGTCATCTTGGAGAAACCATTCCCTCCTGCCCCCAGGACTCAGCTCCTCCTCCTGCCTGGGCTCATGCCGAAATCAGAGATGCTTAAAGGACACCAATCTGCTGGCACAAAGCAGGACTGGGAAGTCATGTTTATTGTAATTGCTCTTCCCAAGAAAGCCTGAAAGATGTTTTTGCCCCAGCTGTCCTCCCGACAACTTTGTCTGATGACTGACAAAGATATATATTTGTCATTAAAAAGAAAAGTTAACAGCTGAATGGATTTCCAAACAGAAAAGCACTCTGAAGGAAGTTTGCAAAATAAGCTGACAATTATATGCAGAATTAGCCAAATATCAAGGGTAAAAGATAAAAAGCTGTAGTCCATTTAGAAGAAAATGTACTTCTGAAATGCTTAATTAAAGCTACCAGGTTGGAATTTTCTGTGTATATGGAAAATTAATCTCCCATGGGTTGAAAGTGCGACCTCCAATGGGTAATAATTAATGTCTACGACTTTAAGTATCATATTCCACTGTCAGAAATCAAATGCTTCAAGGGTTGAAAATGCAACCACTGCGAAACCTCTGCCTCCATATGAGAAATTTGCTTTTACTTTGAGGATGTGAAACAGGTGCAACCTCAAACTTCATTTCAGTGGGGAGAAAACAACAAGTCATGGAAAAGAGCAAAGCTTTGTTTCCATAAAACACAATATGGGTAGTTTTCCCTACAGATCAGATCAGTGCTCACATAACAGCATTTCAAGAATGAAAATATAGCATGGGAGGAGGACACTGCTTACACGATTTCTCAGATATTTCAAAAAAAGTCCTGTTTGTCAAGAATAAAAATACACTGTCTGCAGTAAAATTGTATACACGGTGTGAGTGTTTATAAATTTACCCTCTAAAAATATAAATGTTTAGAAGCATTACTATACACACAGAGAGAAAGACTTTTCTTTAGTGTATTCTGCTTCAACTGCTGATCTAGAGAAGAAGAAATAATTAAGAAAAAGATGGGCAATATTAATGAGTGGCAAACTATCCCACAACTTCCTTAACACTAAGAAAAATGACACAGTCCTGCAGATTATTCTAGTGGCTCCACTAGACATAGCAAAAATTCTTCTCTTTCATAAGGAAAAGGATGCAAGAACCATGGAAAAGAATACAAGCTCTGCTGTCTGCAAGCATGCAAAATATTACATTACTTTTGATCTAAGGTAGAATTAGACTATTTTTCTGTGAAAATGTAGATTCCTTAATAGCGACTATAGGCAGTATGTTATCATCACTCTTACCAGAGAACGCTCAAAGCTCAAAGATGACAAAGAAAATGTTATAAACCATTTTCTGCAGTTCTAAGCCGTTAGCGTTCCCTTCTGTCTTTCACAAATCAACAAAAACGGAGGAAAACACCCGGTGTGAAGCCCTTTTAGTAACCTGCCAACAGATACTCCTCTCCTACAGCGGTCAGATGTCCAAGCTAATGGCAAGGCAGAATCACTGCCTGGGACTTCACTAAGGTCTAACATCCAGTGGCTGGGAACTCATGAAAGAAGAACTCATGAAGACTCATCTTTCTTCCTCAGGTAATGAACTGCATGAGAAGGAATTATAAATAATAATAAAGAAAAAAAAAAGAGAAAAAAAAAAGAAACCATTTTGGATGAAGTCTTACTCACCTGGCTGGAGCCACAGCACTGGCCATTAAAGGGTACGTGAATACAAGTTTTGTTATCACACCATTATATTTATGTGGCCAATGGAAATGCTTATTTAACACTCCAGGGCGTACAGAGACAAGGTTGGATTAGGCTTGTACTTTTTTTTTCCTCTTAGTGACTTTTTAGTCCATGTTGTCCTTATTAATTTCTGTTCATTTTCTTTTACTGAGTGCTCAAAGGCAATTTGCATAAGAGCCCATTATAAATTAGATCTATTTAATGGTATACTCATCTCATGGCTATGTAATTTTACTTCCTCGTATGTCTAAATTATATAATTTGGACTACCTCCTAGAAGCTAGTATGTCTGGAGAGCTATGAACACACGGGAGACATGCAGGTGGCTACAGTACCTACATGGAAATGACTTTAAGTTTCTCCTCATCTTTCAGAGGACCACTTTTAGGAGTAACAAGTTGCTCTTCTTTCCTCAAGACCTGAAGTCCTTATGTCATGTGGGTCAGAGTGCCTGAATTCACAGCAATTTCTGTTGTAACGCTACATAAGAGAAGTTGCCTCATAAACATGATAGAACAGAATAAATTTCCAATTTTCAGTAGCACGTAAATTACGAAAACCGCATTTTAACCAAGCACCTTGCTGCAATCTCTTGCTCTCTGTGCTATTCTAAGTGGTTCTTATCTCTTTTTCCTTACATCTAATTTAAGATTTCATGTCCATGAGTCTCAGGAATTCCTTGGCACAGACACTTCCTACATTATTAGAAGAGACATGAATGCACTTATTAAAGGGAAAGTAATAAGGGAAAAGGTGTATTAAAGCCTAAAAATCTTATTAAACATTTTATAGAAAAAAAAAATTGTATAGGCTCCAGAAAAAGACAAAGTAAAAAATGTAGAGAGGAAGTATTAAGACACTAGGTTTTATGAAACTTAAAAGAAAATGTTACATGGCATTTTAGCGAGCAGATAAAGCGTAGATAGCGAGTAGAAGTGATGTCAGAAACCACTGTGGAAATAATTGCTAGAGATTAAAGAACTGAATCATTTAGACGGAACCCATCTCAAGCTCTTTAGGATTGCAATTTGAGCGCAGAGGCAAAGAAAACATAAGGGCGAGCTCAGAGGGCTAATAAAACACTGACACTGAGGCAGGAAGGGGAGAGTAGTCTTGAATGCAGAGCAAACTGCATAGGGAAGAGACGGGGAGGACCTGAAGCAACGAGCGAGGTGGTATCGTTATGGACTGCAGGGAAGACAACACACGGGATTTGCTACAACCTGCCTCATCAGAGACAGCACCAGGAGCAGAGATGAAAGCAAATCAGACGTATTTCAAAATGAACTTAATAGTCATTGGATCTAACCCACACGGACAAACTGACACATTAACTGGAAAAGCAGATATTGCCCAAGAGCACGCAGTCATGTTGCAGGAATGCTACTTACACGAGAGCGTGCACAGCAGCTTTGTATCCTGCAGACGAGGGTGAAGATGTTGTGTAAATAAATGAGAGTCAAACAAAAGAAGAGATGCGGGTCACAGGATCACTGGGATAAACTAAATAATCATCAGCAGCAAAGGTCCCAGAGGAAAAGAGCAACGACCTAAGTTCTACTTGCCTGCAAGGGAAGCTAAAAAGAAATAAAATTTGCATCCTCCCCGTTAAGCAGGTGATCTAGCAACCCACGGGACTGACACCAGAAATAATGATTTCTTTCTGAAATAAAGCTGGAATAGTAAGTCCCTCTGGCTTGCACAACGTAGAAGCACTGCCGTTTTGGACAGGGAGAGACGAGCAGGGCTGGGATGCCACGGGCCTGGGCCTCACGCGAGGAGCGGGCAGAGGGAGCGGGTCCCGCACGGCGGCGCCAACGCCACAACAGGGCGGTGACAATGGGATCGAGTTGTGCTTCACCGTGTACCTCCTCGCTCCGTTTCTGCTCTGCCCGAGGTACCCACAGGTGAGAGGGAGAGGCCGCGACCCAACTTTGCATCTTTTACCCCCCAGGCCAGGCAATTCCTTTTGAGCGCTCTTTCAGCATGGCGGCAACCAACCTCCCGACGCCGCGCGTTGCGTTGTGTGGGGCTGAGCGCGGCCTGTCCCCTGGCGTGGGCAGCAGCTGCACAAACCCTCCTCCGCTCCTTATTCTGCCTTTCGGCAGCGCCCTGCCAGGACTCACACCAAATGACCACTGATATTTTGCAAGACACAGCTCCATCTCTCCCTGCTACGCTCTTCAGCATCGCTCACGCATTGGATCTACCGTCGAGCTTACTGCAAAAGCCTTCAAGCTCCCCGTCTCCAGCAGTGCCCGATATCTCACAAGTCCTCAAAAACTTCCAAATTTACCAGTGCGTATCAAACCCACTTTTCCCAAAATCATTTAAACCAATGAAATGTTAAATCAATTATTCATGCAAGAACTTTCTCCATCTCTATTTTTTGTAACCAAGTTTTCTTGGCAATGATAACATTTCACAGAAAATTTAACAAATTTTCTGTTTGCTTGCCAAGATAATTTCACTAAGCTCGAATCCGATTTCATTGAGGTACATTATTTATGTTTTATCTTGAGGGAAGCTGCCTATTAAGTTAGTAGCAACCGTGTCCTTTTGCTTATGATATGGTTATTACTAAGTTATCAGGAGTACCTTTAAGTTATTAGGGTGCAATGGCAAATTAAATACTTTGCGCCATAATTAGCTAATAACTTTTGAATTATATTTTAATCATGTTTAAGATGGTCAGGTTTGCTGTGAGTACAGATAATGGAGGATAGGAGCAGAACTGGAGTGTTTATCATTCAACACCAAAAGGCAGAAAGTAGTTAAGTTACCGAATACACAATATCCCAAAGGCCATGATAATCTATATATTCAAAACACTGAACTCCTTTGCAGATAGCATTGCAATAAAATAAAACCTGTGTGTTGGGATTGTATTTAGAGAAAAAAATGCAAAAACATATTAGCTCCAACTCGCTCTTCTGAGCTTGACAATTTTTCTTAAAAATATATTTTAGTCCCTCCCAAGTTCAAATTTAGAATTGATAAAACCTGTAAACTTAGATTCAACAAAGAGAGAACTTTTTTTAAAAAAATAAGGCTACAAGAAACACTTTACTTTCAAAAAAATCTGGATGTAGAAACAATCATTCTCAGAAGGGGGAAAATTCTTTGATGTATTCCTTAGTGCATCAAATTTGCCCCCCAGCTTTCATGAATTTCATTCAAACCATTGCTAACTCTCAGTATTTCCTTTGTGCACTTGGTATCAAAATTCCACATGCAGATCACTGGAAGTTAGGAAACACTCCCTGAGTTCTGTATTAAATCTTTTCGAAAAGTATCAGCAAAATGAGTTCTGGAACTAAAACCATTAGATGTTACAGGGTTATGAGTGTATCCGTATGCTCTGTAAGATATGCACTATGCTAATCCTAACTCTGTCCTATTTCAGAAAGTTACTTCAGGAATCAGGCATCCCATTTTACCGTTTGTGGTTGTTTTGATTCAGTCTTTGCAGGGAATCATAAGGAACCAGAATTCCAAGATATTTACAATTCCGACTGGTCACCTGGGCAGCAATCCCGTCTGTGATGTTTTGTTAACTGCCGCCTTCTCTACGAGGAAGGACAACGTGTTGCTGTAGATGGGACAAGATGGCACATGCCCTTCCCTGCGCAAGCCTTGCAGACACTCCTTGGTATTTCAGTCCATAAAGGCAACAGATTTTACAACTAACCCCTGGCAGAGTGCAAGGGATCCTATGGTAACTATTCCTCAAGGGAAAAAAGCCATATTAAAGCTAAAATAACAGCTTCTCGCTACCTAATGAAATCCAAAGAGAGAAAGTGCTTCTAAAACCTTTAGCTCTTAACCAAAAAGAGCCTGTGTCCCCACAAAACTCTCCTCCAGAATCCAGACAGAAATAAACTATTCCTGAACCCTCTTATTCCTCTGCTCTCAATAGCTGTGAAAGTTGCTTGCAAAGTCTGAATCATCCCTCGTGAGTATAATTCATACAGAGGACAACTATTTCCTACTATGCTTCTGCACCAGAAACCTGTAAAACCGATTAGCAGTTTTCAACCCTGCAGCTGAACACAGGTCACATCACAAGGTAAGTTTGCCAGCGAAGGTGCAAGGATATTTATTCTGCTTTTTTATAGCCCCACAAGATTACACACAAGAGAGAGAGGGAAAAAAAGTACATCATTAAGGAGATCAAGACAAGTGTCAGAAGTTAGGAAGCGTAAGATATAAAGCTGCTTCTGCAACTTTAATTTACAAGCCTTCTCCTGCTCAAATTGTTTTAGACTCTGTCTTTAATCACACAGCAGTGGTCTTTTTTTTTTTTTTTTTTTTCCTTTACCCCACAGTACCCTCAATTTAGACAGCAGACACCCTTGAGAATAAGCCAACCCTTACTCACAGGACCCCTGCTTCATTTGTTGTAGGAATAAGGGCCATCTAGGCTGGTTTGTAGATGTGTCAAGGGATGCTGGGCTGAACTGCAGCTTTCCACCAAAAAATAGGTGCACAGTGCTAAGTGCTGTGAAGCAGCAGATAGTAGTGGCCTCACCTCCAGCACTCAAAATTAGTCACAACTTTCATGTCTTCTGGTTTCAGCTACACTACATTTCTGTCTTCAAACACAAAGAAGTTTTGTGTTTCACAGAATCACAGAATGGTTAAGGTTGGGAGGGACCTCTAGAGATCATCTATTCCAACTCCCCTGCTCAAGCAGGGACACCTAGAGCACATATCACACAGGGTGGCATCCATGCGGGTTTTGAACATCTCCAAATCACCCTTTACCTTCACCCTACTCCCGCTCAGTAAATATCAGGGGAATACATGGCAAGATCACTTACAGTTTGACTTTGTGTGCCTTCTACATATCAAAATACTACTTAAGACAAATGTAATGAATACCTAAAACAATTTAAACACAATTAAAAAAAGAAAAATCAAATAGCACTACTTTGGAGTGGGCCTACCTGCTTTGTTTCCTTTTTGAGAAAAACTAATGGAATTCCATAAACTGATGGAATGAGAGAGTTGAATAAAATACACTGAAATTCAGTGGGAGGATAAAATGAGGCAATAAAGAGGGAGGTGAAGACAGCAGGAAGGGGCCCTGCTCCCAGGGAAAACCATGTTTAGACACCCTGAGGACAGACATCTGGATGGTAGTGACAGAAATGACCTTGCTAGGAAGTAGGGACAGTAACAACTCTCAAATACTGCAGGAGATGTCCTAAAGAAGGACCGTGTTTACCTTACGATTGCATAACTCACAATAATTCTACCTCCATTCAATAATATTTCACAAAAATGTTGAAAAAGTTGTTGAAAAACTTGACTTTGAATAGCCTATGAGATTCTAATAATTTTATCATTCCCAATTTGCCTTTATAACTTCCCATTACCTTCAGATCTACTCCCTCTTTTTACTCCCAGTCCTACTCCCTGTTTACTCTCTGCCCTACTCACCCCCTTTACACTCACTTCTACTCCTCTTCTGTACCGTCGGTCCTACTCCCTCTGTTTACTCTCAGGCCAACTCCCCGTTTACCCTCCGTCATACCTGCATTGTTGCCCTCAGTCCTATTCCTCCTGTTTACTATCAGTCCTACTCCCCTATTTTAACCTCAGTAGTACTCCCCCTGTTTACCCACGGTACTACTCCTTCTGTTTACCCTAAGCCCTACTCCCCTTCTTTACCCAGAATCCTAATCCCTCTGTTTACTGTTGGTCCTCGTCCCCCTGGTTACCCTCAGCCCTACTACCCCTGTTTAACTGTACTCCTACTCCCCCTACTTACCCTCGGTCCTACTCCCCCTGTTTACCCTCATTCCTATTCCCCCTCTTTATCCTCAGTACTACTCCCGCTGTTTTTCTTCGGTCCCACTCCTTGTGTTTACCATCAGTCTTACTCCCCTGTTTTACCCTCAGCCCTACTCTCCTTCTTTAACATCAGTCGTACTCCCCATGATTACTCTCAGCCCTACTTCCCCTGTTTATCCTCAGTCCTACTGACCTTCTTTACGCTCGGTCCTACTCCCCCTGTTTAATCTGAGTCTGACTCACTCCATTTATCCTCAGTCCTAATGACCTTCTTTACCCTCAGTCGTACTGCTCCTGTTTACCCTCAGTCTTACTCCCTCTGCTTGCCCTCAGTCATACTGCCCTCCTTTACCCTCAGTACTACTCCCTTTCTTTACCCTCAGTTCTAATTCCTCTGTTTACCCTCAGTCCTACTCCCTCTGCTTACCCTCAGCCCTATTCTCCCTGTTTACGGTCAGCCGTACTCCCCTTGTTTACCTCCAGTTCTACTCCCCCTCTTTACCCTCACTCATACTATCCCAGTTTACCTGCAGTCCTACTCCCTCCATTTACCCTCAGTCCTACTCCCCTTCTTTACCACCAGTCATACTTCCTCTGTTTACCTTCAGTTCTACTCCCACTGCTTACCCTCAATCCTACTCTCCTTCTTTACCCTCGGTCCTATTCCCTCTGTTTATTCTCACTCCAACTCCCCCTGTTTACCCTCAGTACTACTCCGTTTACCCTGAGTTGTACTCTGTCTGTTTACCCTCAGTCCTACTCCCCTTTTTTACCATCAGTCCTAATCCCCCTGCTTACCCTCAGCCCTACTGCAACTCTTTTTACTATCAGTCCAATTCCCTTTCTTTACCCTTGGTCTTACTGCCTCTGTTTTCCCTTAGTCGTACCCCCCCTGATTACGCTCAGTCCTACTCCCTCTGTATACCCCCAGTCATACTCTCACCGTTTACACTCGGTCCTACTCCCCCTGTTTACCCTGAGGCCAACTCCCTCTGTTTAACCTCAGTCCTACTCCCTTTATTTACACTCAGTTGTACTCTCCTTCTTTATACTCAGTCCTACTCCCTCAGTTTACTCTCAGTCCTATTCCCCTTCTTTACCCTCCATCCTATTCCCTCTGTTTACCCTCAGCCCTACTTCCCCTTTATACCCTCAGTCTTACTCCCTCTGTTTACCCTCAGCTATGCTCCTCCTTTTTACCTTCAGCCCTACTCTCTCTGTTTACCCTCAGTCTTACTATTTACCTACAGGCCTATTCCCCCGCTTACCTTCAGACCTGCTCGCCTCCGTTTATCCTCAGTCATACTCCCCCTGTTTACCCTCAGCCATACTCCCCATTTAACCTCGTTCCCACTCTCTCTGTTTACCCTCAGTCATACCCCCCTCATTACTCTCAGTCCTACTCCCTTTGTTTAGCCTCAGCCCTACTCCCCCTTTTTACCCTTAGCCCTACTCCCTCTGCTAATCCTCAGTCCCACTCCCTCTCTTCTTTACCTTCAATCCTATTCCCCTTTACTCTTAATCCTACTTGCTCTGTTTACCCTCAGCCCTAAGCCCCCTGTTTATCCTCAGTTGTAGTCCCTTTGTTTACCCTCAGTTGTACTCCCCTCCTTACCTTTAGTCATACTCCCCTTCTTTACCCTTGGTCTTACTTTGCTTCTTTACCCTCAATACTACTCTCCCTCTACTCTCAGTCACACTCCCACTCTTTACCCATGGTTCTACTCCCTCTCTTTACCCTCACTCCTGCTCACTCTGTTTACCCTCAGTCCTACTCCCCCTGTTTACTCTTAGTGTTTGGCACGAGTTAAACAAGAAGGTCCTAGATTTAGGAAAGCACTTGAGAAGACTGACAAATGTCTTCAGAGCAGGATGCAAACTGTATGGAGAATATGCTGCCCAAGGACACATGCGGAACCATGAGAAGAACAGGAGCTGTTGAAGAGCTGTTTATTAATTAAGCATCATTATCTCCCCGTGCACTGAATGAAGAGGGATTCCCACAGAAGAAAACAGCAGTAGGCAATCATGTATTGGAGATGATATCACTTCACATAGACATGAAGATGAGAAACTAAGGTGGCTCCGGCAGCCCTAATCTTCTTTTCACATAAAGCTGCCTAATTGCACTGAGAAAAGCTGCAAGCCAATTACACAGTATCTATGTTATTATAATTATATTCTATCAGACATTTGTGCTTTTCTTCATCTGCTCCTACATTCCTTCACCTGGACTGAAAGCTGTACTTCCAACATTAACATGCTAGATTATTAATTCTTTAAGAAAATCAATCCAGGTATCACGAGGGGATACGCAATAAGAGGCAAGGAACATGTGGGTGTTATGCCCACAGTAAGTAGTATTAGACACCCAGGGATGCATATCTGGCTGTTTTAATGATTAACTCCAGCTTATAGCCATATAGTCTTGGCCTAACAGCAGCATGAACTCTAGTGTGGACACACATGTGCCAATACAGAGACCTGTTTATACCTGTGTAATTCATTCTTACACATTTACATGCTTAACTGCTCCATGCTAGAGGTTGAAATGCTTTAAGTACTTCAGTAACTAGGAAAATCACACCATTAACCAAATTAGCTAACACAAAAGCTGTGCACTAATCAGTTAGGAGGACAGGAAAGTCCACCTAAGACAGCTTAAGCAGTGGCTCCGAGCAACCCATAGAGCTTAATGCACAGGTTCGAGTTGCCAAAGCCGCGCCTGCATGTTCTGCTCGTGGTGGGGGTGATAAAAAGCACACAGATAACATTATTTTCATTGACAAACTTTACATATACAAAACAGTGGCTTTATTGTTTATTAAATTAGATACTGTCATGGTGTAATAGTCCCTGCAGCCATACCAAACCCAGTTGTAAAGTGTATTTGTGTGGAGGAGGGTGAAGAGAGAAGAAAGGGAGAGAGCAGAGATCCCTTCAGAAGCAATATCGACTCATGAATAAGGGTGTAAGGAATAGCTAAGCAGAGCATGTGAAAATACATGCTGTGATGTTTTTCAGACAACAAAATCTTCAAAAATATCACGTCAGAGGTAAAAGTTACATCAAGACACTTTTAATATAGGAGAGACAGCATGCAAGTCAGCTGCCTAAACACAGGTGTCGGGCGCCACTGGAGATACCGTTGAGTGTCCCAGACACCCCGAAGGCTGGTGGATGACATTCAAAAGCCACCCCTGGCTGGTGCCCAGAGGCAAAGGGAGACCAGGCAGGAACCGCAGTGTCTACATGAGCATTAGACACATCAGTCCTAAGGTACATATCCTGTGCCCAGAATGACCAGAAATCAACTGTACTGAAATCTGCATATTAAACAATCTAATTCTGCCAATTTCAACAGAAGAAAACCAAGCTTTATTAATTATAAGAGAACAATTTTATATAATGCAGAGCTATAAGTAATAATTTGTAGTTCTCCTAAAATGTATATGAATTAGTAAAATATTTAACCTAAGCACTTTTTTACCCTGCATAACAGGCTACCATCAGGCACATGGCCTCAGTTCCTTCCTGAGATATAGCTTAACCAGAGAAAATAGGCATCAGTGCCTTTGGAAGCAACATGCTACAAATGCACTAGGATGCACGTTTTTTAAATACAAGCAGTTGTCCCCAAGCATTTTTCCACAGTGCTTAAGGAGCTTACAAACTGCACCATATATAGTCAATGGACGGGCTCAGATTCTTCTGGAGGATCACCCTGGCTATGAGGGATTGGATCTCATTCCATGTATGTCTTGTGCACCATAAAACTGGGACCCTGCAGGTGAAAAATCATGCAGACCCTATCATATAGCAGCTAATAAATTCTGAACACATGCATCAAAGAGACATTCAGATATAGTAGCTCCATCTGTATCAAAGGTGTACACTACTTGAGCATGCAGATCCATACGTCTGTTGGGATCTCCAGGATGGAAATCAACACAACATGACAGCCAAAATTTCATTGTGGTAATTCCAGACTGCTAAGAAACAGAGAGCTCCCTACCTGGAAAGTTGAGCATGCTGATCAGTTGATGCTGATCAGAAAAAGTCCACTGTTTGGATGCATAAATCTACCTTATTTTTTTCACTTGATTTTGAAGACTTTCTCTAACAATACAGAACTGAATTCTGCTAGACATGAATTAAAAAAACAGGGTGGCATTGCCTGTGGGTTTTTCTGTATTTCCTCTCACCCCAGATATTGCTACCGCTGCACAACTCATACTAATAAAGATGCAGCTTACAACAAATATTGACTGATACTGGAAAAACCTGACCAGCCATGACCACAGGTATGCACATCCTGCAGATCCATGATGTCCTTACCAACAAGGAGAAGGAATAAAGAGATAACAGTGCAGTGAGAAAAAAATGTTGAATGTGAAACCCAACATTTTTAGAACAATTCAAACAAAACAGACATTTTCAGAAACAAAAGAATGTCTTAAAACCTTTTCCTCCTCTCTGTTTACTGTTACAATCGTGTTACAATCACATTGCATCCGGCTTTCCATTTATATCGTTCATTTAAATGTGGTATTTTTTGCTCTATTTCAGAATGCAGTAAAATTCTATTTTAGCATAAAGCTGGGTACTCTGTTAAATTTCTTTTTTTTTTTTTTTGCATCACCAAATCATAGATATACTTGTTTTCAATTATCCTTACAAGAGATACGCAGAACCGTATTATCAAAAAGTTCAGAAGCAAAATTCTCCATCCCTCCCCATCCAGAAGCCTCCTCTGCTACAATAAATGCTTTGGGATTATATAAAGGTTCTTGTCATTTGCCCTATTCCCTTCCTTAAAAATAAGTACTTTAAATTTAGAGGTAGGCAGCCCACCACATACCCATAGTGAGGCACTTGGGCACTTGCTTTTTGCACAGACTTTCTGTGCTGCACACAAGTGCTCTTTGCTGGGCTGAGGGACCTTGTGCCTNCAGCCCACCGCATACCCACAGTGAGGCACTTGGCTTTTTGCACAGACTTTCTGTGCTGCACACAAGTGCTCTTTGCTGGGCTGAGGGACCTTGTGCCTCTCCTTGCCACCAAGCAATGGCTGGTCACTTTGTTATTAAAAACTCTTTGACAAGGGTAAATCCCTGGGGTTTTGCTATAAAGAAGGAATGAGGAATAAGCTTTGCAGAAACTGATGGAAAGATTCATGCCTCACACCTGCTGCCCAAAAGGAAGGAGGATTTCTCCATCATGCTGCAACGCATGATCCTTGTGGAAAGCCTTCTGCTAAACCACACTGAGAGGTCTAGAAATATCCACCACATCACTTGTTTCGCTCCTGGAAGTCTGCAAACTCTGGCAGAATGACATTCCACCTTTCATTTGGGGAGCATATCTCTGCTTATTAATCATCTTCGCTGGCCTCACAGACAAGGCAAGGAAGGGACTTCATTTTAGTTCCTGAAAGCAGAGGAGGCCATCAGGAGGCCTTCCTGCAGGCTGAGCTGCCCTTGTGCATTAACTTCCTCCCGGTCCCGCTTCCACACCAGCCCTGCCACCCTTCAAATTTTTTGTTACTACAGCAGAACAATTATGGACACAGATGAGGAAAATAAACTCTCCGCCGTGATGGATGTGCCCTCGTTTCACATATACACTTAGTCAGCAGCACGCTACAGCAAACCTGGCCTTCATGGGGAACACCTTTCCCCTGACCTCGTTTTTCCAGATCCCACCCCATGTATTCTGCTACATGTCTGTGGCCTCTCTAGTTTTCACCTGATAAAGCTTTCATCCCCACAGATCCTTCTAGGCAGTAATGCTCAGCAAGGAAAGGTCTGAGCCCGAGGGTCCTTCAAACGCGATGCCCCTGGGTTGGGCCAGGCCCAAGCGCTGCTGCTGGCCAAGGCTCTTGCAGCCTGCAGACCCGCGCACGGCCTTTGAGGACGTGACTGTCCTTATCCTCTCCTGTAAAGGAGAACTGCATCAGCAGCTTTGGTTTTCTGCATGGCACAAAAGCCTGCTGTATGTTCTTCATTGAGTCCTGTGGCCTTTAAGGTTTGTCACATTTTCCAGGGTCAATTAGCACAAAGGGCTTACGCCTCTAGTTTAGCTACAATTTAATAGGAAAAAGCAACCCACGTGGACGTTAAGTGCGATGGAAAGATGCAGCCAAAATAGCTCTGTTCAAATTACTGTTTTAATGCCTCGCAATGATGCCAAACCAAGCAGCGATTTTAATAGTACCATCTTCAACTTTCTTTTTGTTAAGTCTCCCAGAGAGGCATGAACCCTATGTGATTTGGGATGAGGTGGTCATTTCTATTCCTACAGAGTAGAGGAACGTTCACTTGGAAGCGGAGCTCTCCTGCTCAGAGCGCAGTATCCGCTCAGCTCCTGAAAACTGCACCATTGACTCTCCCGAGAGGTTTAGCTGGGTCAGCTGCTAAACAAGACATGGCTGGCATGAAAGGCAAGGCCCAAGGCCCAACTTTGAGAAAACAGCATTAGAAGACAGAAAAATGAGATGTCTGATAAAAATCAGATACTCCAAACAAGCCCAGAACTTCTTCCAAAGGAAGAACAGACTTAGAGAGCATCTTTCCTGAAACAGCTCCTCCAGTTTTACATATTCCTATAGCATTTATCACAATTTCCCTAACCACGAATCTCTTTTGCACTGAAAAGATGGACACTATCACGAGGCTTTTCACTGTGGCAACATCCTGGGGCCAACAGGACTTTCTATAGCTTCACTGCAGCAGGGCAGAAAACTGGCATGGCCAGGCACTGGCACAGCACCTTCGTGTTTCGGAAGTTCAGAGGAAACATAAAAACAGCAAAAACAATTTGAAAAACTAGAAGAGGAAAATAAATATCATACATGGTTAACATGCATAATTTTCAAACAACTGATGACTACTTCAGGCATATGAACCTGCATAAACAGTCTTGAGGAACAAGTAATTTTATTATTTAATAGAACATCTGTAGTTTCATGGGGGCAAACTCAATGTATACAATGAAAATACATATTTTAAATTACTACATTTTTAAATTCTGAAATTATACTAGTAGAAAACTAGAATTGAATATGAGAAGGAAAAAACTATAGTTTGAATTAAATATCAAAAGGGAAAACTATAGCTTTTGAGGCTGAAGAAATTATAATCATGGTGCTATGTCACCTCTCCCCAGAAGTTAGGAATTACGACTAAATCATTCCAACAGAGATATAGGCTGAAATCCTATGTCAGAAGTATGTCCAACTGCATTTGGCAACCCTTAGTCAAGAAAGAAGCTGAGCATAATTGGATGAATATTTGAAGTGCTTCATTATTCATGTAGGAAGGCTAGGTAAAAGTGTTTTATAGTCCCAAGACACTTGAGGGTGTGCGTTATTGGGTAATAACCAATTAGGAATGTTGACAGCACTCTGCCTTTAGGAGCATCATGGCCAACAATACAGCTGGGCGTTCCTGGTTGTGCAAAAACACACACCCACTGCTCAGTTTATTTAAGCCAACCTTTCACCAAAGGAAGTGGAAGAGACCCAAAAGGATGCATGTTTGGCAACTCACTTTGATACCATGACACTTTGTCTTCCTTTTGCTGCTACGCTCCAAAAATACATCTTTCACTAGCATTTCTGAATTATTATTACTGATTACTGCATGGAAATAAATCTGATTGTTTCCTTTCTGTTTTATTGCATATAATCTTCCAAATAACATCCTTATTCTTTGTAGCAAGGAAAGAGTGACAGCCAAAGATCCTGACTGTCAAAAAATGCCACTACACCATTAAATAAATATTGCAAACTCAAAACAACAGAAATCAATCTTCTTTTAAGAAAAACATAAAAATGATTAATACAAACATGAAAAAAATATTTAAGCACAGAGTTGAAAAAATTATCAGTTCTGACATAAGAATCAGAGTTCAGAACTAATTTAGCCCATGACAATGCAGTCTAATGCCTTGACAACCTGACAAAATAAGACTATGATACATTGACAGTACAACAAACACTGTTTTTTCTTACTCCCTTTTTCTTTATCAGTGTGATGAAAAAAGACTGAAAAAGCTATATTCTGATCCAATGGGATTTTCCAATCTACAAGGAGAAACATTCAAAATTTTTCCAGAACAATTTGTTTGCTTTTAACATGTATAATATGAAATTTGTTGTAAAAAGAAACATTTTTTTTCCTCCCTACAGCTGTTATTTTCTGGCTTGTATCATATTCAGCCCATCCTGCAGCACTGAGTACTGCAGCATTTTCTCTGAATTTCCTCAAACGCTACCTCACCCTCTCCCCTCTGTATCAGTAAGATGATGATGATGTTTTGATGAAGTATCACGCACATGGGCCCTCCAGATAATGGATTGAATGGGATACACTTAAAAGATCATTTTTCTCTTTTGTATTGACTGCTTGCACTGCTTGAAGACAAGAAGGGTTTTCATTTTTTATGTAAGCTGTAAGACCCTGAGGGCCTTCTAAACTGTTTAAAAGAAATCAATTTTCAGATGGGAGAAAGGAGCCTAGCAGACCTTAATGAGGCTGGGTAGCCGTTTTGGAACTCCTTTCCCTCAAATCTCCAACAAGTTTGGGCAAACTGAAAACTAGCTTTCAGCTGAGCCTCTCTGGCAGGGAAGCGTCTCCTAATGTTTAGGATTTGTGGTTAACATTCACACAGAACTATAATTTATAGTATGCATATGGGAAACAAAATAAGAAAAGAAGTATTTCGCAGAAGCAAAATAATCACTACTGTTGATGAAGATAAACAGCACTAAAGCTACTAAGCAAACCAGGGCTTGGCACTCACGTAGCGGCAAGAAAACATTATCCCATGATACTGCATGGACATTGCTGCAACTACATCCAAGCAACCTAACAAAACAAATCACTGTATGGCAGAAAATATTTCCAATTCAACATTGCAACATTTATTTTTTAATTACAGCACAAAGCATACTACTGGGGTGTGGAAGGACGTGATCCATCATTTGCTCTGGAATGACACGCTTATGGGAAATGCTATGTATTATAACTTTCTATGCCACAATAAGTAACTACGAGCAATTTCTCCGGCAGGGAATGCAAAGAGCTTGGGTGTGGTGTTGGGAGATGCTGCTTATCCCTCCAGCTCCCCCAGGGGCAGTGGGAGCCAAAGGCAAGCCGCATTTGGCTGCACAGGGACTTCATCACTCTTCCCATTTCATGTGTGTCTCATGGCCCAAGCAGAGCTCTACCTGCAGCACTCCTCATGTGGAAAGAACTTTTAGCAATTCAAATATGGACTATGCAAGAACATAAATACTTTCTTTTTTTACACGAAAAGGAATGGTATTTTAATAGGTCATTTAAAGAACAATTATGTCTATAATTTGACTGACAGACGAGTCAAATTTTATTGTAAAAACCCCACTGGGGTCTAGGATATAGAATGAATCTGTCTTTATAAATTGATGAGCTACTGAAGTATACCCTCTTTCATTTAATACTGTCAGGCTCAGCCATCTCATCTTAAGAAAAACTAGCTTTTTTTTTTTTTAATTACTCTCCTTTTGCCTCTCCACAACCACAAAGTTGTTTCATAGAAGCTATGAACTGCCAGTGTTTCTCTCCTTCACCAGGTGCCTGTACTGCAAAATGCAGTGCTGTGTAGAAATATAAAAGATAGGTCTCCAGTAATTAGCTTGGGTACCAGATGCAGCACAGCTGAGCTAGCTGGAAGCAGGATAAACTAGTCCAGGTGGAGTGCTGGGCTAAATTGCTTCAAGCATCTGAGCTAGCATATATACTACACTGTCAAAGGACTAGGTGAGAAGGCAACCCTAAGACCACTGTTTTCCTGAAAGCAAAAGCACACAAAACATGCCAGAAGAATTAGCTACAAGGTCAGATTAACTCCTGTCAAACTGTTGCTGGAGCTCATCTCCCCAGTGAGGTGTCTGAGGTATGACATAAGTGGCCAAGTTTTGGGCAGGTGAAGATTTTGGTAGGGTGGGTTTAGAAAACCAAGAAAATTGACCCACTGTGGTGTAGCAGCAACTGGTCTGGAAGACTTCCATAGATCAAAGTTAACCCAGAGACCACAGCTGAAAACAGTTTATTTTGAGCACTAATTCATAGTTTCCACAGAGGAGATCAATACTGATGAGTCTGAGTATGCTTTCAACTGATGTTGCTAAGATTGAAAGCATCATTTGAGGTATCTGCAAAATAAGCTAGGTGACTAACTACTCAAAGGGAACTCTCCCTCAGCAGAATCCAGACCACACAGGACGTGTGAGGAGAAAGGGCCAAGAAGCAATAACTTGCTTTGATCTGGTTAGGTAAAGGTCACTTGTAATCACTCTAATTCCTTTCAGCTGAGCATTTATGCATTATTTTCATTAAACAGAGTGCAGATAACCACTGGGTCCTAAACACTTTTCCACATTTCCTGTGCAAACTTTGAAAATGTATCCCCAAATGGAAAACACACTTTTATGTAAAACCCAGCCAAAAGGTTAATCATTACCCAAAAATAAGACAGAAATGGGAATCTGTATCCTAAAGCTCCAAACACACCCAATAGGTGGCCAGGTGTTGACGCCAAAACTGGAAGCCAAGTGTTTACTTCTGCAATCATGTACATATACTGGATGCCAATTTGCTTAGCAACTATATTGCAATTTATGAAAGACCAATGAAGTACAATTTGGAAGTAGGATCATGTCCTAGCACTAACACACAGACTTTGAGCGCAAAGACTGACCAAAGCAAAAGACAAAACAAAACACTGAATCTGCAGACTGGGATGCAGATATAAACTCCATCAGAAATGACCCATGAGCAGAATACTTTAGTGTCAGGCATGAAACTGCCCACTCAGTTACTAATGGCCTTGTCCTTAGAGCAGTAAGGACCATTGGATCAGCCCTCCTTTTTTTTTTTTTTTTTTGAGTATTTTCGTGACCAGGTCGAAGAAGAAATGCTGTTTGGGTGCCTTCAAGCTGTTTTATGAAGCCATGCTTTGAAAAAAAAAAAAAAAAAAAAAAAAAAAATATGCATACCATAACCAACTGCCCATCACTGACATTTCCATCCATGGATGGATAGATATTAAACAGTCAAAGGATTTCTCAGCACCGACCTTTCAGCTAAGTTACTGACAATTCCCCTCTCACTGACAGGTTAAGCCAATCCACACAGCCTCGCGCAAACCTGCTGGTAAAGGATAACCACACCGACAATTGTAAAAAATATTTTTTCCCCTCCATCCAGAAACACGTTTGCTGCTGAGAGAACTAAGAGTCTCATAAGGAAAGGCTGAAGCCTTGAGTTTTCTAACACTCCTGAATATTTCCATCCACAGTGTCGTACTCATGTAACCACAGTTGCACATGGTAACAGCACCTGGGATTGGAGTCTGTTCATCTACCTTCTCTTTATGTCTGCTTCTGTGCAAAAGGTACTCCAACAATTCACTATCTTGATCTCACTGCCATTTTATACATTTGAAGGCCAAATTATTTAATAGAAAACCCTATTTTTTTAATCTTCCAAATAAGTACTCAACAAATGTTTTTACTGTCACTTACAAGAGGAAGATACCAACTTGATGATCCCTTTCGGTGCTGACTCACTCCATCAGTTACCAAATACATGATAGGAAAGCCGGCCAATCTGATCACATTCACTAGTCAGTGGTCACAAGCAAGAGCCACAACTTGCTGACGTCGCAAGCTACAAACATATGGCAGGACCATTAAACAGACAGAAAATACTAACTCTTCCTGAGGTGACAGTGGCAACTGACATGTGGCAACTAATTGATGCAAAGTGAGGTCAATATCTAGCTTAAGTTCAGCATACACACCTACAGACAAAATTAATCTGGGCACAGCCAGGATCAGAATACTTGCCTTTGAGCTCTTTATTGACAAGCGTGTATTACAACAGATTTCTCTTCATAATATTAGTTGTGTAAATTCTCAGATTTCTTAAAACTGGAATAAAGAACCTTGTTCTATTCTGTATTTTTCCCTCTAAGTTTATACAGGTGCCTAGACCAAACCAAAATATGGAACAGCACCCTAGGAGTCAGAAGTATAAGATGACAGCATGCAAGTTTTGAACTAGTTGGAGCAACCACAATAAGTATGGTCCTTCTGGCTCAGGATTTTTTTTTACTAATGTTACTGATGATACTAACATCATCAGCTGTTTCTATCTCAGTTACAGGCATTTATAAATATTTACACTTCAAGATAGTAATCTTTTACACTTTCAATCATCATCCCAAAGTGTTTTACAAATTACTTTCTTGTTAACCTTGGTAGGAATCAACCAAAGCTCAAAACTTCATCAGTTCTCTTGGATCACAGAACAAGTCAGTAATAAAGTCAATGTATTTCCATTTCCCAAACCCTTCCCTTGCAACAGGACCATGCAACAATCAAATTATGAAATATAAAAGGTAAATAACTACATATGCAAATGGAATAGGTAACAAAGATTAAACTGAGGTTCTGCCAACCTCTTCTGCCTATTCCCCCTTGACAGGAACATTACAAACTATTATGAAACTGCCACTTAGACCACTCATGCTAATACAGCAGACAGTGCTAAAGTACAATAATACTGAAAACACTGAAGAAAATTTGCTTTTTGAAACCAGCAACACTCAATCTTTGTTCTTAAAAAATGCAGAGCTACTTTAGTCTTTAGCAACTGTACTGTCATGGTTATTCAAGAACTCTTCTTCATTAGATATGAATGATGCTACCTTGGAAATATCACCAAATACTTCCACAAATAGATGTAAGCCTTTCAGTAAGTTGAATCCAGATATTGAGAATGTAAGTCAGCAAAGATTTAATACCCATCCAGTTGGCAGTTTCCTTTTTAAGGAAACTTAAAAAGTCCCCCCAAAAAAGCTCATAAGCTAGAAACTTTTATTTTTTTATTTATTTGTCAAAAATAAACATCACATAATTACAGTTTGAGAGGTACTATCCACATAGTTCAGGAAGTGTGACAGGACTTTTCCCTTGGGAAAGCAGCAAAACATGTCTTGCAACAAAGTGCAAAAGGGCCCCATCACAACAGACCTCCTAACCAGCAGCCTCCAGCTGTTGCATGTTGCGCCATGTTGGTGTCTTACTTGGAACTGAGGGCAATCTTTAGAGGATAGAAACAGCAAAACCTCTTAAACAGGTAAACAGTTCTACCCCGTCTAATTCACAATATGCCTTATGTCCTTGGAGGCCCATGTATGTAACCTGTGAAGGATAAGGCGTGCTCCCAAATTGTCAATAAAGTCCAAGGATAGTCTGTGAGTTCTTCTAAATAATTTTGTACTCCTGTTGGAGGGAGAAACAAAATACTTATCAAAATCAAAAAAAAAAAGGGCACTGTCCTAACTGGATCCAAGTGTGTGAAATTTAATTTCCCTGAGGGCTGAGAGTGAAGATTGGGTAAGAAAACTGGGACATGAATGGATTGGTTCATATGAAAACCTGAAACAGCCTTGGGCAGAAATTTGGGAGTATTATGAAACACTGTACAAGAAGAACCCATCCTCTCATGCAGGGAGCAACTCAAGATGGGAGATGCAACTATACCATTAGGCATCCCTCAAAAGGTTCCAGAAGGTACTATAGGCTTTAATTAAATCTTTCCATTCTACGACAAGAATGCAGAATGTGGCAATGCGATGCCATGGTATCACGCAAATATTCGTACCAGATGACTTGGACAACATTAATTAAACATCTAGATGCTTTGAACCTATGAGATAGATGGCACTGCTGATATTTCTGATACCAGAGATATCAGACAGCTGATGTTCATATGACCAAAGCTAAACATCTTCCCATGTAGTTATGCCAGCAAGTTGAGGTGCTTCAAGCCTGGTGCAGAATAATTTTGGTAGATTTCAAACGGATGACATTAAGGCTGCAAAATGTAGGAATGTTGGCTCCACGACAGCGTTTTATCCTACTGGAAAAATTATAATGTTCTACAAGAAGAAAAAGCTGTGTAGGTTCAAATATCAGAACTGACCTGTGCTCACTTTATTCATAGTCATAAACCCTAAAACCTCAACTCACTCTCCTCAGACTCTCTGGTGCTCACAAGGAACTGCGGAAAAACTTGTGTTTGCCTCAGCTCTCTGATGAAAGGCTCCTTTAGCAGACCCTCAACTTGTATCTTTCCTTCCCTGGAAAGAAACAGTGTCTGCTCTGGAGTACAGCTAACACACGCATTTTTAAAAAACTTTACTCACAAAAGCAATTTTTAAAAAATCATCCAAATCTCTTAGAGGTAACTTTGTGTTATCAAGAGTCATCCTGCAGACAGGATCACTTAAAGTAAACCAAAGAAGAAAAAGGAGGACAAAATTTGGTTCATAACAGAGCAAACTGCAAAACTACATGGCTCGTCACCGAGCAGAAGTATTATTTTTTGTTACGTTGGCATGGACAGAAGCATACCAGACACAAGCATAACCAATGCTGTTGGTTGACACTTGAGAAACAGCGGGAACAATCTATGCATGAGTGATATATTCAAAGTCTACAGTCTTGATGGAGAGATCTGTATAGGAGTACACGTGCTCCTCCTCGGGCATTTAAAGAGAAATACCGTTTCTTTATGGAGAGTGACTTTACATTACGACTTCTGCATAGATATACTGATTCAAACTGTCTTTTCATGAAGCTTTTGTCTGGCAAACTTATTATTCAGCTGGATGAGATCATGTCTGAGGCATGGTCTCACTGGTAGCTTGGGAGAACATGAAGCCAGCTGATGAGACTTGATATCAGATGTGATCTTCCTTGTGAAGCTAGGAAGCTCTCTTTGGTCTGGAATATAGCTGGGCTTACATGAATTCCAGACCACTGCCATTTTATTTGTTTTCTTTTTTTTTTAAGCATTATTTCTGTTTCAGAATGTAGAATTCAAGGAATACTCAGATCAAACTTTTAGACAGAAGCCTGTTGGATTATTTCACTGTGTCAGTCTTTGGTCAAAAAACAGGTAGGAGGCCCTGTTTCCTTGGGTTCTTCAATGACAAAAGCATTTGGCAAAAGCTCCCAGTGGTCTTCTTATAGCAAAGGGCAGAAGCACAGCACTGGCTGAAAGATGGTCATATAATCTCTCCTAGGTTTTCTTTGGAGGAATGGAAGGATACCTGGAAGTAGGTGTTTTACAAATCAAGTCACAAACCATTCCTGGAGATCTAATAAAAGAATCATAGAAAACATGGCCATAGGTCTCTACCTGATACCATTTAAGGGAGTCTTTCTAAAATACCCTCTCCTGTCCTCCCATATTGTTCAGAAAGGGATGAAAAGGAGAGGCATGAGATGCTACTGAGCCCAGAGGAGGAAGAAGAATACACTTGCTCCAAAGCAGACACTGCTCTGTCAGGATAGCTCTCCTCCACACCAGCAAGCCACAGTGCCTCCAAAGCTGCTGGTTTGGATATCACCCTTTCAATCTCTCAAAGAAAGATGACTCTGGTACCTGGCCCACAGATGAAAGGTTCGTTTTAGGCTTCTGGCCCTTAGACTACATGTAATACGAGTTAGGAGTCTAATGACTTTCATGTCTCAACCTGTTAGATGCTGGAGCTTGCAACCTATGCATTGACTCATCCCTGGAGCAGTGCTCTTCCAGGCCAGATAATCAGGACCTTATTTTTCACACACAATACTTCGTACGGCTTAGGACTTAGGAGTTTCAACTAACCCAAATCTCCCTGCAAGACACTGCTTCAATTCGGACCTCATTCACACATGGTAGAAAATTAAAACATTCACCGATGCTGTCTGAAAGCTTGGACTAGAATAATCCAGCATCAGCAGAGTTAGATTGTAGATACACTCTGAGCAGGTCAGACTCTGCAGAGCAATGTGTATTAAGGACCAAGTACTACTGGATAGCATTTACCTTATACATACGCACAGAAATACACACACATATATAGTTAGAGAAAAAACTATGCTGGAAGAAAAAGTTGATGTAAAATCTCACAGACGGAAAGCAAAATATTGTATCATGATTGCCAGCTTATTGCCTCACATCATTGTCTTGACATCCAAACTAGTTTAGTAATTGCTCTTTTGAAGATGCTAATGTTAAAAAAAAACTGAAGTTCTAGAAGTGTCTGGGAATTTTAGGTTCTAACAACTATACTGGAATTATTCTCTCATCAAGGGGTTCAAAAGACACTTTCTGTCAGAACTGAAACACAAAACAGAACGGCTACAGCTTAGGGTTTGGGGTTTTTTAAATTATGTTTGAAGAGCTTCAAAATGTTTAATTTATTAAACCGGCTTTAACACTACAGGCATAGCTGCTACTTTAAAGTGTTACAATAGCTCAATTGAAAGCAGAATATATTAAACTTAAATTCCACTGCTACCATACACTCTTATGAAAGACATTTTAGTTTCTTCACTTAAAAAGCAATAGGTTGTCCCAGTGAACTTAACATGGGAACAGAAGCTGCATGTATTAAAAGCAACAGCCTCCCATGCTGCACTGCAAGAAGGCACCCAATGCCTTCTTGCAGTGACATTTTACCAGTTTCAGACACCACCAGCAATCCAACTGCTGCAAAATGCTAAGTAATCTCAATTAGAAGTCAGACACACTCCCTAAGAAAAGGTCCTCAAAGTGGCAGACTCAGGTTTTAAAGAACAGTTCATTTTTTTTTTTCAGGCATGGCTTCAACTTCGACAGGCAGACTTGTGCTTTGGCAATACTTCTATTACTTTGCTGGGCCTGGTTTTCCTTGAGGAGGTCGTCATAAGACAGGCCACAGGTCCAGGTATCTCTTTCATAATCTTGTATTTGCCATTCTCTTTCCACAGCACAATCAGCTTTTACTATTAGAAGCACTACTACAGTCCTAGGTAAAACTACCTATGCAAGTCTACAGGCAGTGAAATGTATGCTTATCCCATGAAGTGCATCTCGTACTCTCTGAAAAGTTAGAGCTATGAGACGGCAGAAACTCCCGAACTTGCCTCCTGCCCCTACTCTCCATCCACAGACAAAAGAGCTCTTGGAACAAAAGCTTACCTAGACAAAAGAAATTCACCTAATAAGCATTCCCATTGTGAATCACTGTTACTCAGGTAACTCAAAAGAACTGGCAAAGGTGACACTGGAGAGCAGTTATGTGGCAGGACAATTGATAGAGGAAACTGTCTAGGTCTTGGAGAAAGAAACTCCTATTGCAATAAAATGTACTTATGAAGTGAATCACTTAACTGTGGCTCAAACAGAGTGATCAGATGCCAGCCAGAACAAACTAAATCACAAGAAACAACCTGAAGACTTCTATAAAGATGCTCCTAAAGCCTGAGTAAGAAGTGACTTAATTTCTTTAGCCCCATATAATTACAAGAATTAGAATATCTAACATTCTCATTCTAGGGGTCGATGTAATATGAACTGTTTACAAAATCATCAGCAAGGAAAAACAACCCGCTGCAATCAAGGATCATGATGTTGGTTAAGTGCCTACAGTCAAGGATCCAGCGGATTGCACTTCTTTTAACTAGTCTCCCATGAACCAATTTACCCATCCTTTGGAGGAAATGAGACCTGGTCTCACCTCTCTGATGAAGGACACATATCAAGGTAGCAGCAGGACCCCTCTAGGTTCTCCTTCCCAATGAATTTGTGAAGTAGCTTTCTGCTGCTTGCCTTATGCAAAATTTATTGTCTGCTCTAGCACTGAAAAGGAGAGAGAAAAAGAGTACAAAGAAAGGAGGGTTTTAATCTTACTTTCCTCCTCCAGCTGAATGATGGAGTGGAAAGACTGCGAAGGCAGCACTGTCTTCCCTCTAAAACAGGATCAGGCAGCGAAGAAGAGTGTATAAGAATAATATTGTGATATATTCAACATCTAATAAATCACACCTAAGTCATTTAGAATTGCAATATCCCTATAATGTTTATCTGCAATCACAACCATGAAACAGCCACTCATTACATGTTCAATGCATTTTTTAAAGATTCTTTAAAAGCAAAAAAAACCTTTAACTGCTTAATACCAAAAACCTACTAGAATCATCACTGCTTAGCCTAGAAGAAATATAAAGTGAGAATTAGAATCTAATTATTTAAAAGGTGTCAAATTTCTATAAAAAGTATTAAGTTAGTAGCGTTCTATATTTTGTTGCATACAACCATGTCTTTATCTCTTGTGATACATTTGAGATGACATATTGATAATGTCAATGTTCCAAAAACAACTGCACAGAGAAAAAAAAAAAGGCAACACAAACCACAACCAAACTCCCACCTTTGGACTTAAATGCAGGATCTATACAGTTTTTGAATGTAATAAAGCACAGAATGGTTGTCTAGGCATAAAATCAGAATTATTTGGGGTATTTGTTACCATTGACTTCATTATAGCACATAAAAATGGGGATTTGTATAGGTGCTGTGTGTCTGAAATGCAGTGAAGGAGGGAAAGAACTCAGTCTCAACTTCCTTACAAGTACAGAAACGTAACTGAATTTTGAAACAAAAAGAACTAAATTTAACATTATGTGACAGCCCCAGGATGTCCAAAGACAAAACAGGCATTGCTGAAGACATGCAGAACAATCTTTTTAAGGATTACCTGGAGTCGGGATATTTTGTAAGCGTGGCCAAGCTGCTGGTGTACATGTGCCCACCCACATCAATGTGAACTGGTGCGTTGGACTTTGTGAGCTGTGCTGGAGTGGGGATGCCTTGATTGTTCAATGGAGATGCAGGGGATCTAGTGATCAGAGGTCTTGACATATTGGGCCGACTGTCCTGTGAAGAGATAGACCTTGGGTTAATGATCTCCTCAGTAACCTCGCAGAAGCCCCCAGTCCAGAGTCAAGAGCACTGCCTCATTCTCAGCTCATGATTTTCATCTTATTAAAGTGCAGACGAGTATTTGGCAGTTTTTAAAATCAATCCAACTTTAAACCTTTCAACCGGGTACGTTTTAAGTAAGTAAAGTAGAGCAGAATGCAACAATATAAGCCACAAAATAGACAACAAATTCAACAAAACACTACGCGTGACAGACGATTCATACAAGAAAAGAAAACATGCTCATATGTAAGAGCTGATAAAGGCCCTGAAAAAGTATTACCAATAGCAGGCAGAAAAACTGTGAAAATTACTATTTTCTTTAATTAGAAGCCACAGGCAGAAGCCACATTCCTTCCCAAGCCCTCCATGAGCGCTGCGCAGCCCGAGCAGAAATACAAACCCTTAACTCCTCCATTCTGCACACGCTTCTCCCGACCTTCCACTTCACATGTCACGGAAACAGGAGCAGAGGCAGCCGGACCGGGCAACCCTTCACGCACTGCGGCACGCTGGGCATCGGCAGCCTTTGAGAACGACATTTTCCATTTACGCATTACACGTCTAGCGGCGGTCGGCCCGGCGTGCCCCGCATAGGCTGCAGGTCGGAGCGGCTCCCTGGAGAAAGCGAGCCCCGAGCGCGGCCCGGGAGCAGATGCTTTGCCGCCGAAGCCAACTTTTAGTGGCGAAGGAGAGATGGAGCGGTGGCAACGAGCCCGCGCGGCGGCGGGGTGGGGCCCGGCACGGCGATTTGCTGGAGCCAGAAAGGCAGGCGGCATTCAAAAGCCCAGGATTAAAATAGAAACGCGCTCGAGAGCGGTTTTGAGACAACCGAGCTTTCCACCACACGGGAAGCTCCGCGCGCCGTGGTGGAACCTTCCGAAGATGCCCTGAGAACCAGGAGCCCTTGCAAATTACTGCGAGTTTTACATTTGAAAGGTACGCAAAGCAGCAAGAAGCCAGATACGCTTCATCACACAACTCTCTTTGTTCTTGCGACACGTCTTTCGGCGGCGAGAGGGACGGGATCCCCTGTAAACATCCCGGCAGAGCTGGCTGCTAAACCTCCTAAAACGTGGCTGAGAGCGCGCGCTACCCGGCGCTCCCACTAGCCAAGGCCTTGGGTGCTTAAAACATCCTTTGCACATTTTTTTGCTAAAAATTCAAACTATAAAGGCAACGTGAGCCAGGTAAGTGTCTGTGCGAAATGATTTACAGGACGACGTTGCACAACAAATCCAACTTACATGTAACAAAAGGCATCTGTAAACCACAAGGCACTACACAACAGCAAGTTTAAGTCATATGCCGATAAAAAAAAAACTTAAGAAATGAAGTTAAAAAAATAAAAATAGTTATGATGTTGGGGAAGCCTTGGAGATTCTTTTTTTTTTCTTCTCTTTCTTTATGAGCAGAAGTTAATATGAATTTTCAGAAATACCACTCTTAATCACTACAAGTGCTTGAGGAGGTGCCTGCAGCACCATGAAGACAAGTCCAGACAAAATAAGGTACACACGCTATGCAAAACTAATGTCTGCTATAAATGCTATGCGGTACAACCACCACCCAAGATGCTACTGATCTTCAGCATGATATTTAGTAAAATAATGAAGAAAAACATTAAAAGCAACAACTGAAAAAAGTGAAAATAAGTCTGCAAGAAGAGATACAAACTGAGTAAAAAACATACAAACACATTTTTGATGAATAACAGCAGGAAGGCAGCCTGTGGGGAAGGGAACATGTTTCAGTGCCTAAAAGCAGACAGACAATTTTAAATCAACAAAGAAGGCTGAGACTAAAACAAAAAACAAATTCCGTAACTTGTGTGAAATAAGACAACATTACCTCTCTTATGAGGATTTTTTTTTGTCAGAAAAACACAACCCTGTTGCAATTTAGCACACGGCAGCACCATGGAGTCTGTAATAGTTTTTCAATTGGACACATCTACTGTATATCCTGCCTCAGGCTGCTCAGGAGAAAATGAACAGATTTGCAGGGTTAATATTGTAGTTAGGCTGGGACCTCATTCAGCATAGCTACGATAGCACAGGATGTATGAAGCGGTAGGAAAATGTAGAGTATAAACATCATTGCAAGGAAGGGAGATAGGTTGAAGGACTGTAGGCATTTTATAAGGCAAAAAAGAAAAAAAAAACATAAGAAGATGAAACTGGTTTCCAAAATGAGATGCAATGCAGATGCCATTTACATGGAGCCTGAACCTCATAAGAAGAGAAAAAAAAAACACCACTCTATAATAAAACCTTTGCTATCTTCTTTCCCCCCTCCTCCTTTTCAAAATATCCCTTTCAAACTACCTGGATTTACTGTGCCTCAAGAAAAAAGTGTCTATATGCTCAATGTTTAGATATTAAATACAATAACACTAACCTTACTCCAACCTTAACTCACAAAGCACATTCTCCCAGTTACAACTCTTTCACTCTTGTTTTGGATCACACCAAAATTACGCAATGGTGTCAACTAAAGTCTCGCTGGAGAAACTAAATCAGAAATGGGATTAAAAAAAAACAGCTCCTTGTACATAGTGCAACCCACTAGCACAACATGAAAGATCACTCCAGATCCTCAATGGACACAGAATTAAGACTGTTTTGACATTTGTTTAACACGTCAGAGTTAAATTGGGGTACCAGCTGAAAAATGTAAGAGGTAATAAGAGAAATAACAGCATTCCTCAAAAAAATCACTGCTTGCATTGGTTATTGGAAGTATAGAATTTAACAGGCTTACATAAAAAATGGTTAAAAAAAGGTACTGTCCTGGATTTGGATGGCATCTCTCCATATTTTGATATTTTGGTACCAAAATTAAATTTCCACTACAAATTTAATTCCTTAGAAGCAGGGAAGAGGGAATCTCAGAAACTAAGTTTATTGGAATTCAACAGATCTCAAGTGGTGGTGTCAACAGGATCAAAATGCTTTTCAAAAGCCTGTATTTATATGTTTGGTTTTCTATAGGTCTTGCACATAGAAAGAATTTAGATGTAAATCAAACACTGCTGCTCTCATATGGGAGGTCACAGATAATGTTTTCTACTTCAGAAACCACATCAAGTGGTTACCTGATCTGTATTAACAATCCATTTTTCACTTGATACCATTCTTTATAAATATTTCAATATTTATCCTATTAAAATTAAATAAGAACAGTCAATCCCAGGTTTTACACCATTTCCTGTTGTCTGAAACACTTAACATACCCTCAGCATTAATCCTTAAAAGACTTTATGAACATTCTTAAAACGAGGAGTTCTGATTTCAAAACTGGAATGAGTCATTACAGAAACAAGATGCTCTAAAGTGCTACTAAAATTTATATGCCAGGCAGGTTAAGACAAATTAATTCCAAAGTATTCCTCTCCTTATGAGATACTTCAGTTTTGATTTATCACACAAGTACAGTTGTCTACTTGTTAAAAAAAATGTTTGGAGTTCTTCTTGCTGGCATTTGAAGGAGTCTTTCAGCAGCAAGGACTCAAGAGGCCCATGTCCTTTGAGCACACTTGAATCTGTTCTCATTTTCTTCTCTAGGGAAGCCTTTCTGCAAACATAACAGAAGCAAAGGAAGCCCCTCCCAGAACTTCTGAGATTTACAGACATCAGAACTGTGAAGTCTTTCCTGCTGCAAGAAGAGGATAGAGGATCAGAGGAAAGCCCTCAGATCTCACCTCTCTAGCTTTTCTTCTCTTCTACTTCCTCAGCATCTCCCCTCAATACTGTTAAATAAGCCTGTAGAGCTGGGCTGGAAGAACGCACTGGCTGTAGGGCTGGGAAGCACACTGATGCAACTGGTCTACCAAAGAGCAACCTACTAGGAACCATGCCAATCTTCTGGTGCAAAGGGAAGAAAATCCAGAGATCTGACAAACATGAGCTATTACAACATGCTTATACATCCACTGAGACAGGAAGCTTCCTCCCTCCTCCCCCCAGCCCAAAATATTCACTCATGTTAGACTCCTATGATTAGAAGTGGTTTCAGAAGTGTTATTTACACTCTGTGGTCTCAAGTATAGTCATGCCAGTTCCCTTCTTAAAGCCAGACGCCTTGCCAAATCTACACCACTACAAGACAACCCAGCTCGCTCACCTGGAGGACAGGCATTCAAATACAAAACATCCACTTGACGCACAGGATAAGGAGGATCATTTTCGGTTGCAGGCTAAGGCCTTACTAGATAAGGTTACTATATCAGACACGCTCCACACAAGGTAACTCAGCTCAAGCAAGTGTACATATATTCATTATAGCACAGCGTCTGTATTCAGATTCGTGGACTGCTGGATGCTCTGTCATAGCTCAAGATCCAAAGAAGCCCAGCTTAGCTAACAGAGCCCTCAGTTATCAGAGCTGAACCTCTCCCGCAGAAGATATGTATTTCATACTTCCTTGGATCTTTTGAGGGAGATGAGGACAGGCTTCCCTCACCTAGCCTGAACATCAGAAAGTATAACCATGCCATAGCTTATTGGCAGTACATCAGATCTGCCTATATTCACTTTTTTTTTTTTTTAATGACAGAAAGCCACAAATACTGTGTTTCATTTAACAAAAGCTCAGTGCCCAGGAACAACTTAAAATGGCAACAACAGTTAACATATATCAACCTCAGGTATAAGAGTCCTGTTTGGATACATGCAACCTATTTGATGAAAAACAATTCTCCAAGATGAAAACTTTCAGAAGTTTACAGCACAAATCCCTGTTCCTTCAGTACAAAGTAGAAACTGTTAAAATTTCATGGACAGTCATGCATCTTGACCCTGAAGTAAACAGACTCATGCTTAGAGGTACCCATGGGGATGTGGGAGTCCAGGTTCAAGTCTCTCATCCAAACCAGGAATAATATCATTTTCTCACATTTAAGTCTTGCAAAAATGTCCTCATTTAGAAGTCTCACTTTTTCAAAATAAACATTAAAGATTAAAAAAACCCTGATCATCTTTCACCACAAGGCTTATATAAGCAACTCCCCCTTTTTTGATTCAGCAAAAAGTCACCACAACAAAGAGGCTGAAGGAAGCATTTATTCAATGTAAACAGTATCAGTATAGAACAAACCACTTCTGGAAGGAAGAACAAGCATGCAGAGACGCTGAGCTGTGTGAACAGGGAGACGAGACATTCATTCCTTTGGAGGGGAAAAACCCAGTTCCCAGGCACCTCTACCAACGGGCGATTTCTACACACGGCAGTGTCTCGCTATGGCCATAAATGACATTAGGGTGAAGGCGATGGGGTGAGTATGGCCCTCAGTCCCACAGGGGCTTCAGAGACAGCTTCATGTCGGAGAATGTGATCTGTTTCACTCCCCTAAGGCATACCCATCAGGGCCTTCTCTTCTTTTTCACCTTCGCTCCAAAGCACAGACAACAAGCCCTAGCTTGCGCCAGAAATACATGAGTGAGTGCATCCATGCCCTTGCTTCTGCTTCTTTAGTCTTACACTGATGGCCAGTAGCTCTTCGAGGTTGTACTGCTGCCATTGGGTCTGCAAAACAACAGCAAGAAACGCATCATTTTCCCTTGCCAAAGTATGCTTGATGCACTATAACACAGTACAATCTGAGTGCTCTTTCACTTGCAGCTGCTGAGCTTTAGGATTGCTGACTCAAAACTGTAAGAATTACATTTATTTATCTCAACTTCAAAACAATAGTATTCAAGTGTTGGGTGAGGGAAAGGCCTAAAACACCATCGGATGCAATCTAATGCCACAGTAAGCAAAGATTATTGCTTCCCTGGGATTCAGCAGTAGTAGCAGAAGTATTGTTTTAGTCCTCTTCAGGGAAAAAAATTATTTGATATCTTGAATGACATCTTGATGGAGGGTCAAGTTATTCCACACAAGACAGTCAAATATAATGGAGAGTCTGAGAGGCTGGAGCACTTCAGTGTAGCAAAAAACTCACTTCTGTCCAAGTGGCTCACTCCCATCACTCAGCAAGTTCACAGAAATTCATGTAACAAAATATTTTAGGAAGGTGAATGCCAGGTGACTGCCCAAGAAAATGGACAGAAATAGAGGTCATCACACCCAGCAAGTTAGGTACAGGCCATTAAAATAAAAAAACACTATCTGAAGACTTTTCCTAAAGACCCTAGAAGGACTAGGACTACATCTCCCTGCCTTTACGTTGTGCAATACCCAAATACTGAGTGATCTTACAAAGGCAACGATGGACCTCATTGCACCATGGCTGCACCAGTGGTGACTAAAGCACTTACCTGTCAAGAATGTTTCAACTGCGCCTTCCTCCTGCCCTCAGAGGGGCTGGCCCTGGGAAGAAGCACCAGCTCTGCCTCTTGCAGAAGGGAGGGCTTCCATCCGCATCCAACACGTTGGTTGCTCACAGCCCTCTCCAGAATGCCCAGGTGTGTGTAGGTGGGTACATTGGCTCAGTGCTTCAAGAGACAGAGAGGATCTGGTCGCACCTTCTTGTCATGATGGGCGTTGCTGGGATTTCAGAGCAAACCAGGACCTAATGCTGCAAGTGCAGAGAACCAAAAGCAGGCCAAGGCTCCACAGAAGTGACGTATTTATGCTAACTGGAGGCAGCTGCTGGAGACTGATGACAGCTAGAGGTGGCCTTGTACAGGAACTTGCTGAAGACAGACCGAAAGTAACAACCTCCAGGTGAGGAGTAGCCAAGTCTGTAGCACATTAACTCAAGCTTCAGCAAAACAGCTCTACCCACAACTTTAGCAGAAACTGTACACCACGAGTTTAAGAAAGTCTAACTTGAGAAAAGGCATTTAAAAATGATATGGGCAGGAGTCAAATGAGGGGTGGTAAAGATGAGTTAAAAAATCTAGAACAGGTCGAGTTTACAGATACTTTATCTTTCTACATACTTACAAAATTTTTGAAGATTCACCTAAGCCTTCGAACTGTAAACAGAAGCTTAATTCGTGCAGACACTCTGTAAATTCTTACTCTTTATGAAAGATCACTCAGATCCTTACTTGTTTGGCTAAGCCTAAGAATAGCTGAGGCCAGCCCAAACAGCTGAATCCACTCAATTCAGGCAGCACTTTCCTAAAATACAAATCTTTTCTTCCTCACTGCCTACACATTCCTTCTTGTATTATATCTTCTCTGCTTGGTCAAGCAGTAGTAAATATGGCTGGACTTGTCTTAATCCCATATTCCTTACCAAGAAATTCTGGATATATCCAACTCACTGCAATTTAGATTAATATTTAATATACATTGTATATAAATAATGTGGAGATGCATGCATGTATGTCTATATATCTCCACATACAATGTGGGGATCCAGACCAGATTTCCCCACACTGTTTCATAATGGACTAAGGCCTTCAGACTTGCTGCCAGTTTGATTCTTACTTGGGAAAAGTGGCAATTTAATTTACAAGCAAAACCGGATTTGAAAGTTGCTCTGAATTGCTCCGCAACACCCAATTGACCACCCGACACTGTATAATCAGCAGGTGATTATGCCTCCCGAGCATGCATGGCGTGGAAACCTCCTGCAACCACGCTGGAGAGCGCAGGTTTGATGCACGAGGACATCAGAGCAGCAGCCAGGAGACCTGCCGTGCTGCGTCTCACGGTGCCTCATGGTAGGGAGGGGACAGGTATCTGTCATTTCAAGCCACTTGTTCCTTGAGGAGCTTGCCCCTTCTGCACAGGCTCCTACTCAAGATGGCAATAAAACTGATGTAGGAGCAACCAGAAGGAAGTTTAAATCCCCAGCCTGAGCCTTCCCTAACACACACGCCAAGCACAAAACATTTCAAGAAGCACAAGGCCAGGCGCTTTATCCTCAAATGAGAATGGATGCTACCAGATATGGTACAAATTATTACAAGCCTGTAGCTGCCAACAGATCCCTCGGCCTCAGTGAAGACTTCTGTAATCTTGGAGCCTCTGATTTTTTTTTTTTTGAACACTTAATAAGATGAGCAGTCCCTGGGAAAGATGCTGCAAGGCCCAAAGAGCTCTGAAGAGCCTGGCAGCCCTGCCCACAACACTACAGCTGATACAAACGTCTTTGTTTCTGCTGCCCCGAGGACAGTTTCATTTACTTTCCTTTAAAGCTGAAAAATAGGTCACTCCTTTTGCCTCTATCAGACCTCAGGTAACAGAGGCAGCATGAATTTACCTGCACTTTATATGAAAGCAAGCACACAAAGAAAGCTTCACCTTTTTGGCAATGCATTGGGACAACAGACCAGTTCTCCCAGTAAAATACTTATGGTGAGCAGCAGCAACAGCTCAAACACCCTGGACCACTTCATCTGCACGGTCACAGCTGACACTTGCGAGTATTTCTGCAGGGGACAGAGCTACATGCCATGGGACTTCATCCAGAGTCCTCACCTCCTGCCTAACACACACTGTGTAAGTATCTGGACATGGGAATCCACCTTCCACTGTCAAAGCTAAACATCCTGTAGCTTAAGATGATTATACTATTAGTATGGTCGTTTTTGTAAGAGGTTTTGATCAAATTATTCAAAGCGTTGCTTTTTATGCACTTCTAGCATGCATTCTGTTTGTATTCTGTATGAGTTTTTACATAAGAAAAGCTGAAGAAAAACACTCCCTCCTGACTTTAAAAGGATACCACTGTTTGCCAGAACCATGTTGGTACATTCGGGTGCAAGGCTAAACAACTCCTTAAAGATGACGTCAAAATTTGAGGCAGGGGAAACACCGACTAATTCTTGTAGGGAGCCTGCAACTTGTCCTGCAGTCTTATGATGACAAGCTACACCAGAAAAAACAAGCATTGCTAAAATCTGTTTTCTTTGCAAGTTAAGATTCTATCAGTTCAGGAACAAAGATTAACATCATGAATTGCACATGTACCTGAAGATTTTAGAGACCCAGGAAAAAAAAAACACAGACTTTAGTGGATGATCACGAGATTGTCATTAACTGTCAAAATTTGAGAAACTGACTTTTTAAGAACATTTGTTTCAGAAACTGCACAAGAATAAGCCCATCCTATCTTAAAGTTCCTTTGCAGTACAGTTTGCGTAGCACCTGCCCTTGGGTGCGTTCCAGAAGAACGTCTGCCTCTTCACAACGCGAGGCTAACACCCATTGTAAAACTTCCAGAGGCGCATTAGGTGTCTGTTCTCCCCCCAGCAATTTCACCCTTAGAAGTAGAAGGAACGCTGCCAGTTACAGCCTGTGCTGAGGAAACATGAGTTATAATTTTACCCTGGGAAAATTGCTGAACTGGGAGCTTCTGGTGTGGCACAGGTCTTGCCTTCGCAATCCAATGGTTCTTTTGATTCAGAGAGGCTTTGAAAGGGTGGTGATGAAAAACATAGCCTCTCCCTTTGAATCAGCCAGCCGCCTGCTTTCCTTAGCGCTTTTTTAATTTGTTTTATTAATTTGCCTAGGAGGAGGAACAGATAATACTGTCCCATCTAGAGAAGATGCATATTTTTTGGACCTATCGACAGATAATCATCAACTTCAGGCTGAACAAGCAAACCAGACTTCCGACAGTCCCAAGACCTTTATCTGGAATCACCTCACTGGACTTTGGGAAACCAAAGCAAAAACCCCTCTGTTAGTTCTTCTTGCCATATGAAAAAGTGAAAGGAAAGAGACAAAAATATAAGGAACTAATAAAGCCGTATATATGAAATGCTGCAATACACAAGAGCTCTAAGCACTCTCCAGATGTTTCTGGCTGCAACCAATAATAAAATTTTCTCAGGCTGAATTGTAATTTTGAAGACACTGCACCCACTTAGTAATTACGAGACTAAACATTAAAACAGATAGATAGCTGCATCCACAGCCTAACTGCAGGAAAAAAAATGGCACAAAAGGGCCTTAAAACCATACTTTAATAATGATGCAATTGAACATAAAGATGCAAACACAACCACACTTTTGACAGTTACAGTTCAGTCTGATAAAGAATTAGAGACACAGCACAAAACTGGAAGCTTAAATTATACATCCTTCATGCTAAGAGTGATGCCATGCAACACTACGGGAAAAAAAGTGACAGATGATGGGGAGCCATGCCCAGTTGCTGGGTTTTCCTTCTTTCCCCTCACTTTTCCTCCCAGCATTGGTGTTGAGCTGAGCAAAGCAGCGACACCGGCCCTTGAGATCACCACCTACTGCAAACTAAAGGGATGCACGGCAAGGGGGGACAGCACAAAAAGCAATATAAAACTTACTGAAACGACTGGCTTTTAGAACTCCTCATGAACAAAGACTGCAATAAAAAGCGTTCGCTCAGCTCCAATGCGATCCCATGCATTTCCGGGCTTGGTTAGAACTTTTTCCTCTCCTTTTGTAATTCTCATTAAAATTATCAGCCTACATTATTTCATAACAAGCAAGAGAGTGAAAAAGTCCAAGCAGAGTCATGAGAGAAATCCTATTATTTATCATTAGCTATTTCAAAACGCACGCGGGTTACTTAACGCCTAGGGACACGCGGCACAGCAATACCCAGGTGCCTGGTGCCGCGGAGCAGGAAACGGGCGCGCGCTGAAAACACCCGCGCGAGGGACCCTGCCGCAACCGAGGCCCCCGGAGAGCTCCCCACCTGGGCTGTGAAACAGCACTCGAGCTGGGAGCTCCGCTCAATGCCACCAGCAACCCAGGCGCTTGCCTACCCTGCGCCCCCGACCAGCACCCGGCTCCCTCCAAGGAGGGCACACGCCTTTTTGGTGGCTCGCAGGAATGGGGGTGATGTCCTGAATCAAGCTACACAGAGCCATAATTAAACTAAATGCAACTCCTAATGTATCTTTAATGCAACAACACTAAACAAGATTTTTAGTTTACTTCTCTGTTTTTCAGAGGTTTTCTTAAGCCCTGATAACACACTTTGGGGAAGGGGGGAGAGGGAAGGAAAAAAAAAAACCAAGCAATGGTGCCCACATGACTATTGGGGTCAAGCTGTAATTCTTCTGGTTATCATGAAGGACATGATTTGAGGAAAGGAGAACACAGGATTCTGCTCTGGAAGGCAAAAAGTGTGCTTGGCAAGATGACGAGCATATGGCAGATGAACAAAGCATATTTTAGATTTGGTTCATTTGATTCCATTATGTGTAAAAGATACTTCAGGATCCAAGGCTAAGAAAATACAATTTTGATTATTATTGTTTTCAGACCTGTGGGGATTTCTCCAAGTAGTCATCGCAGCTTGTATGATAAACACATCCATTTGGCAGCTAATTTTAGCATTTCTGCCCACAAGGGTGGATTAACCACGGATCTATACGACCATGTGCTCTACACGACCGGAAGCCATTGCTGCCACCATGAACCTCCAACCTCATGATGCAGCAACCAGATAACTACTTTTAGACAGAACGACCTTTGCTAAGTAGCTCTGCAAGCTTAATCTAAAGGCCCGCATCACAGTGAATCACACATACACACAGCTTGAAACACTATCTGTGTAGAGCACATGTGCTGCTCTGTGATGGATTTTGTGCTTCTCTGGTTTCTACTAACACATGAACCACCAGCATTCAGACAAAAGTATCCAAAAGAGTTTAAAGAAACAGAAAAGGCTGCTGTCAATCATCAAGAAATGCCCATCTTACTTTCTCTAGCTATTTGCTTTTATTGCCTTCAACGTACATCCCATTTCAATAAAACTGAAAAGCAAGAAATAGACACATTCAGATAAACTCAGATTAAATATAGCCGTGTTATGACAGGCAAGTTATGAAGGCAACAAGAGAGAAGTATCACAATTAGATGATTCTGAGAGACAGCTCAAACTGAAGAAAAATAAAGAGGCAACAGGCAACTCCATCAAGAAAGTGAAAGCCAAACTTAAGAGCCTACAGAGCTGTTTTTGTTTAAACCAGACATACACTGTAAGCTAGACAACACAGGACACACACAGTCACAGACTAGAGCTGAACCTAGTGAGCGTTAGGTACAAAAATTCCTCCTTCTCTTGACTCTTCCCTCCCAGCCCTCCTGGGGAGGCTGCCCACTGTCAGATAACTCACAAGGGAGCCAGGAAGCCTTATGGGAAGCTCTCCTCCTTCAAAGTAACACAATAGGAAAACTTCTACAGGAAGGAGGAAAAAGAAGTAAGCTGCCTTGCTAAAGCCACGCAAGCCTGAGCATCTACAGAAGTGATGACCAAATCGTGCCACTTGCAGCAAACATCCTCTAAAAGCAGCTCCAGGCTGGAATGGACAACTCTGAACTACATTTGGCTTCCGCAATGGGAGAGGATGGGGAGGATACAAGTATAAACCACACGCTTTACAGGAGGATCAAGACCATAGGATCTAAAAATATATTTTTAGATACTTTCGGAGAGAGCTGTTTTAATATGTAATAATTACATGCAGAGAAGATACAGGAATTTAGTGTCTGGTATTAAAATATAATCACTTAATGCAGCAAAATCAGTTTTATTTCTAAGGATAGAAATGGGTAAAACCTGTTTTTTATGCAAAGTATCTGAACAGAATGTGACCTATATCTAATTAAAGAAGAAAAAAAAAAGGGGGATTTTAAGGCTTCAGTCCTTGCTTACAGGCAGGAGATTTGGGGAGGCACTTTTTCACCTAAGCACCCAAAGGAGCACAGCAATGTCTCCTGTGAACTGTGCTCATGCAGAGATTGAGGGCATGAAATAACTTTACAAAAGTTCCCTTAAACTGACTGCACAAAACATTACAAGGACACAGCATCATTACCTACCTGACACCAATCTACCTCTAAAAAGAAGTCAGGCTCTAGCATGCCAAAATCCAGCTTACAATTCTGCTGAATTACTTTTTCCCCTTCTCCCAGTAGAGGTAAGCTTGAAATTGTGGTTTTCTGAACAGGATTCCTGACAGGATTCCCACATTATGCTCCGAGCATGAGGTCGGGAAGGCTCTAAAATGAGACATTCGTGGCTCCACGTTACATGGGATGGGAGCCCTGTCCTCCAGATGACTCTGTTGGCACTAAATAAGAGTGCTCTCAAATGCTGAGAAACGGATTTTTCTAACCTGCAAGAGCTAGAATGACACATCAAGAAAGGAGCACTTAAAACAAAAGGCCTTTTGCCATAGTAGTATTTCCAATTATGGTTAGGAGTGAGAGTGCCACAGAGAAAAATGGGAGAAAGTGCCTGGTGTAGACAGTCATCAGCTATGATCAAGTAATAAATAAAATAATAATTACTCAAAAAACCCTCTACATTCCAACCAACGCATGCAAAATGGAAGAAACCATTGCAAGGCAATGATTCAACAGTAGCAGATGAAGAGACAGTTAAAAACAGCGACTTCTGTTCCTGTGAAAGGCAGGAAAAGGAGGCAGAACTGCAAAATCTTGGGAGTGGGAAAGTGAAGCATTCCCTTTTAGAACAACAGGGCCTCCAAAAAGCAGTAAAGAGGTCAGGCAAAATATGGAGTCATATAATATCCGAGTGTGCAGAAGTATGGGGAAATACCCAAAAAGGAAAAAAAAGAACACCACACACACCCTTGAGAGACCTGGTCTCCCCTCTGGAACAAATCCCTGAAAAGCTTGCCTTCAGGAGCAGGTGAATCACAAGAGCAAACATGAGAGCCTCGACACAAGCAGCAAAGGCTTCAGACGTCCTGTGGCAGCCACCTGGCAGAGGCTGCAGGACACCGGCTTCAGCAGCAGCTCTGGAGTCGCAGATGTGCCTCACGGTAGTCATCTCTGGGGCCACCACAGACGTGCTTCGCCAAGCACTTGCCTTCTGCCGAGCAGCTCCCTGAGGCTGAAGGACTGAGCGGGGAGAGGATTAGTTTGGGGCAGAGGGGGAGAGAGCAAGGGGGGCTTGGGGGAGTGCAGGAGAAGGCTGTGTGGTAAGAGTGTTCATTTTTTAAGCACAAACACTAAATCCGATGATCTCCATTGGCACTGCCTCATGCACAGGACACAACTCCAGTCTGGAGAAGGATGTGCGAGGGTATTTGTGTGCCTCGCTCCACACACCTGAGCAGGAGTATGGAATGAGGTGCGGCCGGGGGAATTTATTAAGCCAGTCCTAGCTGGAAAGGCTGGCTGGGTGCCAGTCCCGGCGCGAAGGTCCTGTCATCCAGGCTTCAGGCAGGGTCCTAAGGATCCCAGCCTTCTCTCAGATTGAGCTATGTCGCAACTACAGCCAAAAATACATATATTTACACCCGCAATCACACATTTATATATAGAGCATTCCTAAGGTTTGCTAGCCACAACAGTCACACGCTCGCGCTGACAAAACCTCTCAGCTCACGTCACAGTGACAAACGTTATAAAATGCTCAGCACTGAGTCGCTTCACTCCCAGCAACAGCAATCTCATTTGGCCACGAGCAAGTGTCGCTTTCCAGGAGGCGAGGGTAGCAGCAAGGGCAGGAGGGTACCCAGCAGTAAGGATGGAGAGTCACCTCAAGGGGAGCAGGGAGGGTGAGACGAAGCAAACTACAAGATTACTTTTTGAGACTATGAAATCCAGAAGAAATATGAATATATGGCTAGATTTAAAGTAGTTGAAAGTAGATTTTAAGCATTTTTGGAACAAAAAGGAAATTGAGGAGAACCAGAAAAGCTCTAATGCTCATGTGCAAATTAGAATCAGTGACGAGCACTGATTTTTGTAGTCTAAGGATATAGTGCAAACCACTTCCATCTGAAGCCTGCTACTATTACGTATCCTTAAATAATAAAAGCAAAACAAAAAAAAAATAAACAAGGGCCTCTCTCTCCTTCCCCGTCTGTCAGCGCTTGGCGATGCCGGTGCTTGTTTGCATTACGCCTTTTTTGAGCTAAATGAAACAGGAGAAGCAGAGTTTTGATTCAGCAGCAGCAATAAATGGGGTTAGCTTGGCATTGATCTGTGTAAAGGGGCCAAAGCTAGGACTGCCAGAAGCAAATCATGGTCAGTGAACTCCGCAGTACCCAGAGTGACCCTGCAGCTGAATTCTTAGCCCTGATTACAACAGAAATAGACTGGCTTTCCTGAACAAAGAGCATTTCAGGCAGCAGATTAGCAAGAGAAAGTGTTCTTATAATGGCAGACTGAGGAAACAGACCAAAAAACCCACAAAATGCTTCAGCGTATTTCAGAAAAGCTTTCAGAAAGCTTCTGAACACTGCAAAACAGATGCATTCCTTGCTCTGCGCTTCTTGCAAACCAGCATTAGGTCCAAACTCTGGAGAAACTTCCTATTTTCCATCTCAGTCCAACAGTTTCAGTAAGCACACAGCAGAAAAGCCAGAACTGTTTAAGGATAGCCCACTGGAAAATTGTCTTTGCAGACTAAGAACATCTGCCCTACAGTCCTCTGTAGGGATAAGTAATGTTAGCTATAAATTATAAATCATATTTAAAGTTAAGCCAGAGAACTTATGCAGAGAAAGAATGTCACCATCCTTAGGAAATACGGACCAAATCCACGAGCTCGCTGGGTGTTTAAGCTATTGTGCAACGCAAACCAGCCAGCGCGTACCAGTAAATCTGGCCTCATGACTATCAAGTGTAATCAGAGTGTATCTGGGATGGAGAACAGAGTGCCTCTTATTCACACCGCACTGTGTTCCCAGCTGATCCCGAGCCAGGCAGGGTCAGCCCAGGTCAGCGCTTGGATAGCGAGCCCAGGGGGAACTGGAATTGGGGGTGAGCTGACCTCAAGCTGCTCACGTCCAAGCCCCAATGGAGCTCACACTTCGCTCCCAGAGAGGCCGTTTGAAATAACACAAATGCATGAGGTGTTGGACACTTGCAAACATCCATCCCAGCAGCTACGATGGCTGTGCCCATCGCCCCGGCTGGTACCAACTCCGGCAGGCAATGGGAAACTTGTCAGCTATAGCCCAGCCGAGCCAGCGGAGGCTGCTGAGTAGCCACTGCCTCCAAATCCTATCTCCTAACTCAGAACATTTGGCTGGTACCAGAAGCCCTAAGGGCAGCTGGAGCCCATCGGGACAGCCCCATCCCACCCAGGAGGGTCTGTCACAGCCTTTAACAGGAGTGCTGGGGACTGAGCACCTCTGGGAGAAGGAAAACAGAGAACCACTGATCTGCTTTACTTGACTTTTAACCAACTTTTTCATATTTTAACTTTTTGTATTAACATGAGCATTTACTTGAAGAAAAGAATTGCAAAATACCAACTTGTTTCAAATCGTTACAAACAAGCTGCAAGAGATCTTCAGACCATCCATCCTCAGAAAGTCACAAAACGGATTTGTTCTGCTTGCCGTTTTACGAAGTAGCACGTCACGGGTGGAAGGGCAGGGGAACGATCAATCATCTGTCATTGCACTGACAGTCTGCAAAGAAAACTAAGTCACAAATCAGCAGGGCAGTCCCCTGTTTTTAAAGGCCGCTCATTTGACTTGCTGCTCATTATGGGCTTCACGAGGCTTTGCACTGGCTGCTGTGTCAGAGCACGGGACGTGCTGCTGTCACAGCGGACTGGGAACTTGCTGACTGATTTATAGCAGCTCGCAAACCCACAAAACCAAGAGGTATTTGTAGTCACTTATATGCCGAATGTTCCTTTCGCCTCTCATTGAGAGGACTTAAATTTAACTAAGAGCAAGTTTATTTATAGTTTAAAATTCAGTTTCCCTTCTGCAAAAGGAAACCTGAGCATAACACACCGTTGCTATGGAAATCACCCCTAATAGCTGACGTGAACAGCTTGAGGTCAGGACACCCACATCTGTAACAGCACCTTGAAATTAAGTCGTCATCCTAACTGTTTAACAGGTATTGAGGCATCTCGAGTAGATCGGTTCATTATTAAAAACAGGCAATTATTGTAAATTAAGCTCCTCGCAGAGGAGTGCCTGCGTTAGGACACACGCCTGACCACTCTCTGCACATGAGGATAGCTACGGGCTCCAACTCGCCATCGCTCAGCAAACAGCCAGGCAGTTTGGGGCTGTTCTTTGCTAAAGCCCTCTCTGTCCCGGGCTGCCAGCCCCAGAGCAGAGCTCGCAGAGCGGAGCTGACCCTGAGCCTCACGTCCCGGTTCACCGGGCAGAGCAAGTGCAACCACAGGTGCTGATGGCAGCGTGGAAAGGAAAAAAGAAAACTCCGCGGGCCGAGGTTTATGGTGGCTGCTGAAGTGTAGGCACGCACTGCCTTTCGCTGACTCTGCAAGGGAGCTAGAAAAGCTTCAGAAAAGCAGGGCAGCCCAGGGCAGAAGCATCAAGCTACGATTTGCTGAGGCTTGCCTGTCAGAGGGCAAAGTCTCGCATTTCAACCATTTTTGGCACATTCCACATTCGGTATTTTCAGAAGCTTTCTAGGATGTTCATGAAACTACTGCAAGGCAGGCAGCTAAATTCGCAGTGGTGCAAAGAATGTCCTCCCACATTCCTCTCCCATGCTCTGCAGCCGGCACAAATGAAGATGTAGTTTATGTTTCTATAATTACAGTTTGTTAATAGGAGAACAGGTTAAGTTATGGTAGGGAGCCCATGAGCTTGCACCCTACTTTAAATACCACAGCGGTGTAGATTTTACTCAATAAAAAGGCTGGTCAAAACATTACTCAGAGCAAATCCACATTCCGATACAGTTTAGCATGAAACAATTTACCCTTAAACTAGTCACGTTAATCGCACCAATCAATTGGAAATTGTTCTTATGAGAGCAATTTTAATGTAAGTGACATTCAGAACACTGGCAAGCCTCAATCATTTCACTACTAAATACCAAAAGGGTAATATTGAACATGCTATGACATTTTTGTACCATACCTCTTTTGCTGTTTGCTTTTAATCCCATATTTCCTCCATTAAATACTTACAGTATTTATATAGCCTAGTAAAACTCCAGTATAAAAGAATAAGCAACAAGATCTTTTCCCCATATATAATTTAGCAACTTAATTATGTAATGTAATGTGAAAGGTTTATGTGCACCAGCTGGATCGCATTAAGACTAAGCCTCCTTTTGAATTGTGTGTTATCTGAAATACTGAAGTCACAAAGAATTTCACTTAAAATACATGGAGCTAGCATACACACAAGTTTATATTGCAATACCCTAACTCTACATAGTTTCACAGCAAGTGTCAGGTCTGTAGAGACATTTAAGAATTTTAAGGAGCATCAACTTCATTCAGCATTTAAGGAGTCAACTTCACTCAGCGTTCCCCTGCTAAACAACACAGCAAAAAAACGCTATCCCATGTACTATAAAAAAACTGCAACAGACAAGCAAGGAAGACAAAGTTTGAGAGACCGCTGGTATCACCTCCCTGCCGCCCAGCCCTGGAAGTCAGGGGTATGCCAGCTTCGCACGCCAAATGAGATGTGTTTAAAAAGCAGGAGTTTTGCAGTTGTAAACAATTCACCAATAAGACTGTCAAAAAGGATACTCAGTATCCAGCTTGCCACCGCCCTTCCTCAACGTAAGCTTCCAAACCAAAGCAAACTTGTCGCCTGCTTCAGCATCACCACTTGAGACACTCCTGCTAAATCATGAAGCAAGAATTGCGGTTTAATAAACGAAGAGAACAAAACCAAGTATAAAAAAATCATGGGCAATCATTTTATTTTTGTTGTATATTTGACTGTAATTACTGTCTTAAGTACTTTAATTGTCTGGCATCTTCTCAAGTGCCTTGCCTCTGGGGAGGGGAGGCAGGGCAGTTTACAGTTTGCTCTTAATGAATAAAGTACAAACAAGTTTACCTTGTCTCTAATCAGCAATCCCATCAAAACAGTATGAGAAGAAAACACAGAGGGGTCCGTTTATCCCACAGACCCATCATTATTGTATTAATAAGTCATCTTTTAATTATTAATCTCCTTCTGTCATTTCACTTATGCCTCTGAGGGAGATTTAGCATGCGTAGTTTTACAGCACCCACATGAGGAGCATCTAAGGCCACCACACGTATCACTACTCACTTGCCTGTTTCTTACTTTCTCCTGCAGTTACATCTGCTCCTGGCCCCCAGCCTGGGGGACAGGGGACTGGGAACAACTGCCTTCAGCGCTGGCCCCGTACGACCTTTCCTGCCCACAGCCTAGGTGGGAACGGGGTTGTGCACAAAGGGAAAGCACCCTCGGCTTTGTGCACGCAAATCTGGAGGGTCATTTACAATTGCTCCGGAATGACACGAATCCAGCCCCTCTCAGCTGGAAATAATTTTTGCCTGGAGTGGAAATGGAGTGGAGGGAAAAAAAGAATGAACGGCAAAGAAATCCATGCAGGAGAGAATAAAATACACTCCCTGGCTTGGCTAACAAGTGACTAGGCACAAAAACTCATCAAAAAGATCAGCAGTTTAAGATGGCAAACCCAGGAGGATGGAAAGCAAGACGGCTACTTTTCACAGTTACACCGAACAAGAAGAATACAAACCGGGCCATTTTTCTTCCCCGCCATTTGTGTTGGTAGAAGAGCCGGCTCCTGCTGCAGAGCCCCACGCCGCGAGGCAGCGCCCGTGCAGCCGGCAGGCACCCGCGGGCAGGGCGAGCTGCCCCGCGCTGCCCTCGGCGCCGCGACCGGAGGGACAGGGCTCTAGGGCTGATGGATGCTCCCCCTTCCCGACCTGGTGCCCGTGCAGCCCCTGAGGCTGCCAACAGCAGGACAATTAGTGCCGGTTGTGACGGTGCCCTCCATCGTGAGGATGCTTGTCCACTACGATCTGGACCCAGACCAGCAACTCTTTCACCCAAGTCACAAAAATGCTTTAAGAACAGCTAACCATTTTTCATTAATATAGATGAGGACTTCCCCCACTTCTTTGGGCTATGTTACTGGTCTAACTAGATTAACACCTCTTATCAGCTTCCTTGACCACATAACCTATCTCCCCCTCATAACATACCAAATGATTGATCATCTCCAAGACCTCCATCCCCTCACTCTTCAAGGATAACATCCTGATCTTACAGGAATATCCCACTGGCACACTGTTCACTCTGGGGAGGTCTTATTATACTTGTTAGTCACTTCTTGGACACCTTTTTGTTAAAAAAAAAAAAAAAACTTTCTATCACAGCAAAAATAGCATAATTTATAGTGAAATACTCATCTCAAAAATACAATACTCCTGCTTTTTATAACAGCACTCCAACCACTGCCAACAAATAATGAACACCTCTCCTTGAATGAATTACGAAGTGGGCAGGACCATGTACCTTGATACGTCTATTGCAAACATACATATAATAGTATAATGGATGCTGTAAATGTTAACTTTAAGTCTTCTAAGCATTAAGGTGCAGAAAAACCTGACAGTAGTCTGAAAATAGACAGTATAAGTTTAAAACATGCTTTTAAAAAATAGACTATAACATTACAGCAGTTTAACTTCTAAGGAATGGGCTGCTGAAAGCTATACAGCCATTTACCACCCAAACCAAGAAACTCTGGCTTCGCGGAGCTACAACCCTCCATTTGTTTCTTCAGGGAAAAACAGTGTTTTGATTAAACACGCCACTGAAGCATTTAAAGCTGTCATATATAACATGAACTGACTATACAATGAAAACGCAGGCATTAACACACAGAACAGCCGAGCATACACAAGCAATTTTGGATGCAGAAAGCTATTCATAGAAGTCATTTTGCAAGGCCGGTATTTCACTGGGAAAAACGAGAATCAGACAAGAAAAGAGAGAAAACACAACACTCCAACAGGTCTGTCCGGGTTCCTGTTCCTCGTCCTACTCTCTAAACCTCCCCGATGTCCCCTCCGTCGCGAGAGCCTGCTCAACCATCCAGCTGGAGTGAAGCTTCCGCGGAAAGTGGGAACCCACTGGGCTTCTTTTCAGAAATTTTATGAAGTAGCTTAAAGATTAATAGAGTAGATCACTAGTTCATACAGTACTTTGATTAAAAACATGTTTTCCCAACTTCCTCACTGAGCTTTAATAAGACGTGAATGAGAAATTGATCTGGACACTTTAGTTTACAAGGAATATTTTGAGTAGCTTGAGGAAACTGATTTATTGTCCATTAGGAATAAAAACAAACACAATGCTTAAAGGCCATCTTGCCACAGTGCTGACAGTGGATTTCTTTTATGATACATACTCGAGAATCAACACTTATTCTGAATCAAAACTCTACAGGAAGCCACTGATTTGAATGGTACACTTTTGAAGTAAGGAAAGGAGGGAAAAAAAAGAGGTTAAATTTTCCTTTAGAAGCAATAACACAATCCATCTAGTTTATGTCTTACTCACTTCCTTTTAGCTAATTTGAAACTTAAGCAAAACCAAGACTTTCTTCCAAATTCAAATTTTGTTTTGCTGCTTATTACATTTGTTATTTATCATTAGGAGAGAATACCATTTCAGTCTTAATTTCCTCCTTGAATTTGAGTTCCTTCTCAAGCAGGCGTACTGTTCCCCACCCCTTGAATCCATCAAAACTAATCCATCAGATGTGCTCTGTATACAGAATTGAATCAAGTTTCTAACTCACATGCTGTAGCAAGATGGATGGATGGCAAAGTTCTCACTCTGCTTCCTCTCTCCTCCTTACTGCTCCTTTCAATGTCTTTATAGATCTTTTCCAGAAGAAAATAACTATGCAGTACCGCCAAAATCATGCTATTTCTTTAAGCACCGCTTTTCTAAAGCTTTCTGCCTTCCAGATAGGTCAATGAGCTTTCATCTCTTCTCCACCCTAGAAGCACAGTCCATCCAGAGGAGATGGAGATTTCAAGTCACGGTCATTACTGCGAGAATGAAAAGCTTTTAGGCTGTAGGTTGGTTTTGGTTTTATGGGAATCTGGGGGAAAAAAAGCGTCAGACTCTTAGTTTTTCTCCCTACAGCACTTTTCTGGGGGATATTTTGGAGGAAGAGTCGTGAGGACTCAAGGAGGTGAGAGCCGCAGGCTGCCTGGCCCTCGGTGGCCTCATGCAACATCCCTAGGGCACAGCTCCACAGACACAGTGCTGGGCTCACACCTGAGCCCACACGGGAGCAACAGCTTGTAAAAGCTGCTTTGTGGTGATTCTTTTTCAGTCTGACACCAAAACCATATTAGTCCCATTCTGCCTATTTTCTGTAAAACAATACCTGAGCAAAAGATGTAGAGCCAAAGGCTGCCATATCCACATTGCAATTCCCCTGTTTGTCCTGGAAAGGAACCGCATTCCTACCAACAGCAATCCTCTTTCCATAGAACTTAATTCTCTCAGAGCTTCACGGACATTATCCCTTTAGCCTCTGAAAGCAGCTACTCTCCACTCCTGTAAGTCCTTATGGGGACTTTTGCCAGTCAACGCTTAGTGTCTTCTCAAAAGTCCAAGTCAACTGATAAAAATCAGCCTAAATACTTCTTTTCAACTGGTTATTCACCAAACACCATGTGCTTAGAGCACCTTACTTTCTTCTTCTCCACTCCCAGGCATTTTAAAGAGCTTAGTAGAAATGCAAACCTGGTTCTGTTCATGTCTAAAGAGAGCTTCCAGAAACCAGCATTAAAGGTGACAGGAAAAAGATGACAAATTTGTGAAAAAGAAAATCTCAAGCTAGAAACTAATATCAATAAACTCTACAAAAGGCCACAAAAAGCCTTATCTCCTGATTATAGTAAATGTAACCCATAGTTTTCCAGCTAACTATGAGAAAACTGTTGCAGGCATACCAGCCATATATGAGATTAAGACACAAAGAACAGCATAAAAATACCCTTTATGTAAGCATTATGTTAGTCATAAATTTATTAGAGACACGAGAACACAGCACAACTAATTCAAGTGAGCTGTCTCTTTATGCGGCATCCAAGCATCTCTATATCTACTATAGCCTGTAGGTTTGACTTAGGACACCTATGGTCCCATTTACACTTTCCAACTCATCAGCATAGCTATCACAATTAGGTCCTCCTAATCTGGCATCAAAGCTATATGGGTTAATTACAGCACTTAAGGTAGTGTACATTTCTAAGCGGAGCAATTTGACTACACGGGGAGGAATACATGGGGCACACCAACAAGTAACAGCTGACCATAGGATGATGAGGCAAAGGAAGGAAGGAAAGAAGGAAGGAAGCTATTCAGTCCACTTAACCTTCCTTTCTCCCGGCCTACACCATGTTTTACCCATTAATAAAGAATAGCCTCAGTCTGCCTGCAAAGGGGACCAAAGTGAGCAGCCAGACCCGCTGCGCAGAGCCCTCCGGATTGGGCAGACACCTCAACCCTCACCTTTGGGACACCAGAGGAAGAGCACAGCTTCCAGGGCTTTTTCTAGATGAGTGTCAAGCCGAAAGATGCCTGGTAATTAATCTGCTGGCTATTTCCCACTGCATGGAAGAGTTCTGATGCTCTTGGCGATTACCATGAGAACACCCTCAAGCACCTCAGCTGTGACACCAGAACGGCCGTCAACAAGGGAGGCTTGGAGGGCTGCACAGTTGGTAATGCAGAATCAAGGACTACTGCTTTGGACTTTCGTACTTCAAAGACCAAACAACAGAGGTAATGTGCCGGCCTTTCTTCAGACTAATTTCTCCCTGCAATTTTTGAAATCTACAGAGAAAAATTAACTATAGCAAAAGAAGCAATTTGTTGTGATTACTAAAAGCTCAGAATTCAGTGTAGACACTGAGAAATCACTCTTAAGATTTCTCCAGCAATCCTTAACCATATGTGAATGAACGCACAAATAAAAGTAAAAAGCTTAAAATACAGTGATATTATGAGAATTCATTCGCTTATGCATTACTTTTTACATGTTTTTTTTGTCAGAAATAGAAGAGTGTATACAGTGCTAATTTGTAGAGAAGTCCAAGTGCTGCACTAGAGTTACTGAGTAGTCTCAACTCATAGAGCCTCCTCATCCTCTCACTCCCCCTTTCAAGAGACCAAGCTAAAACAAGCAGTGACACAGTCAGACCTGATTCTGCCAAAAGGAGCACTGTGGTAGTCTTAAACCCCAGATCAGAAGTCACCTCAGCATCTCCAGATGATCTTTACGATAGGGAAACAGAAGCAAAGGCAAAACTCTTCCTTGCCTCTCATCTCCCATGAACAGACTTCTACTTTCCTCCCTTTTTAAGGCAGCAAGTAGAGGCTGCATTACCTGAGGGGACCTACTGCAGCAGATCCTTACTCCTCAGAGCTGCTCGCTGTTGGCAAAGCGATACTCAAGCCTCTCCGCTCTGGCCACCTTGGGACGGTCCACAGAAGGATTTATCCCGTGTCTCCCCAGGGCTCACATTAGTTTTGTCCTTCTAAACTACCTCAGTTCCCCAGTACAATATAAAGAAATAAAACCCACACAAATATTAGGTAGAGACAAAGCATCAGTTTTACACTGCTAGTGCCTCTGTCAGAGACCAGGGGATATCCCTTTCCATAAGCAACACTGTAATGCACTATAAAGACTACAGGACCTAGATTAAGGTCCAGAAACACTACAAACTGCATCAGTGCAGTGCGCCACACAGACTAATATAAGAAGCCAGAAAACCCACAGAGCACTAGCTCAAACGCCTACGCACTGCACTGCCTTATATTGAGAAGATGCACCCTCAGCATACAGGGCATGAGCAGTTTCATATACTGGTGGTGAAGTAAACAGGCAAAAAAACCCACCCAAAACAAACAAACAAACAAAAAAACCTACCAAACATAAATGTATCAATTTCCTAAGAATTTACTGGAAATGTATATGCTGCATCTGTGCACTTCAATTTTGATCATTTCCAAAACTAAAAGTGGCAGTAAGAACACAAAGGCACTTGCCGGCATCATTAGGGATTAAGTCTTTAGCAAGGCTGGAGGTTTTCAGATCAAATAACTAAAAGTGGCTGAGTGCAAAGCACGTGAGTTTGTAAAAGCCTGTAAGAGCTATTTTCCCCAAACAGATAATCTCCCAAACAACCAGAACAGAATTCTACCTTATGTTATCCAATGTTACTTTTAGACCAAGGTATTATGAGAAGTTTCAATCTCTTCCCTACTCCCGCTGCAAACGCCTCAAAGAGACTTATAAAGCATCCCCCGACAACACGATTATATATTTTCACTATCACAACACTAATAAATCTCTTCTACATCTGATAAAATACAGTTATTAACACTTGTCCCTCGAATCCAAAATACAATAAAAAAATTATCTTGCACATACATACTTGGCTACATGCCCTCAGTGATTTCTTTCTGAAAAGAAGGGTATGTTTGCTGCTTCAAAAGCAGAAGACCGAAATAATAATAATAATAAAAAAAAAAAGGACACTGGGAAAGGGAGATGAACAGAAGGTCTTCCGAAGTGACTGTGAGTCTGCAACACAGCTAATTAGGTTCCAGCTTCTAACACAATAGTGGCTATAGCATGGTCTGTTATCAAGTTTATAGCCAAGGGCACGAGACAATACAACCCCACATTCAATTTAATTACAGCCCATGGCTTTTGCAGCAGTGGTGTGTTTCAAAGGGTTTAAGCACTCATTTATTTCTACACCATACATGAAATAAGGCAGCTCGCTGCCATACAGGCTCCCCAATTAGACTGAACCGTTTCTGATCTCTTGCTCTCTAGAAGGAGAGCAGTGGGCAAGGGGAAATCTTTTGCAGGATAATCACATGAGACGTTTTTGTTTAAAAAAAAAAAAAAAAAGCCTCTGCTGCCTTTAAGTTTGTGCACTTCGTCTTTGATGTTCACAGAGGAAGAGTAGCAACTCAAGTCACTTCAGGTTCTATAGAATTGCAAAACAAAAGCAACAAGCGTAGCAGCACTTTAATGATGCTGGTTTTCCTCCTAATTGTCATCAAAAAGGTCATCTTCATTTCATTTACACAAAACAGATCACCTCTTACAGTCACTGAAGGCTGACCAGGCAAGCCTACTAAGTTTGCCGATGAGCTCACATTGTGCAACTATCTGAAAGGAGTATAAATTTTAAAAAGCAAAAATATTTTAAAAAATAAAGTGCTAATGGAAGAAATAGTGACTTGACACAGTTCCATATATTAATTTCTCCTATAACATGCTGATGCAACTAGGAGGTTCTATAAAAACAGTCTGGCAAATGGTTATAGAGTTTTCCAATACCAGATTTCAATACCGAAAATTTATGTGTGTGTGTATATATATCAGAACAACATTCAGAGTGTACACTCCTGAATTACGTTAAAACAACACCTACAACACTTATTATTGACACAAATAGACTGAGGAAAGACAAAAAGTTCTCCATTCACTTTGGTGAATTTTTAACTCCCACAACCTAACAAGATCACTAAGTCTTACTGCCATTCTGTTTTTTCTTACACTAGTTTTGGGAGCCACCCATATTCATACCCAACCTCATGCTAGCTACAGAGAACATAGCTTGGGATATCTTATCTTCAAACGAACAAACAAAAAAAGTCTGCCTGATTTTTAGGATTCAGAATTACACACTTTGCTAGCTTATTCCCAATGATGTAACACCAACAACCAGCTTTCCTGGAGTTTGCTATGGAGCTTTCCTTGAAGAATAGTGTTTGGGGGACAGATTTATCATTTAAGTCAGCAGTCTTAACTGATGCTGTATTTTAAGCTTTTGGGATAGCGATATTGTACTGTCTGGAGAAAAATAAAGCCTACCTGCCATCCTAACGCTGTCATCCTAAGCATCTCTCCCTGAAGCTTTCCACTCAGTTTTGCTATCCTTCATTCTTCGGAAGCTCCCATGCAATTCCAGCAAGAGCACTGCACAGTTTTGTATAGACCAAGAAGCATTTTCTGCGGCCATTTCATGCAAATGTAAAATGTACCCAGAAAACAAAAGTCACACACACACAAGCAGGATTCTTATCCCCCCTCCAAAGAACAAGGAGAGACTAGTTTGCTTTTTTAATTACTTCAGTTGGCTACCAGTGGTGTCTGCCATCTACTTATATGACCATGTACTACTATTTTCCCTTCTTTTCCAGAACCTGCAGTCAGATTTCTGATTCTGGTCAAAATAAGCCTTCAAAGAAAGCCTAAGGCAATCAAAAGGCACATGGCAGATCAAAAGAAAACAAACCTCCAGCCCTGGGTTAGAACCAGTAGCAAAAATGTCTAAGGATTCCTTAGGACACCTACAACTGATACAAACGTGGGCTACATTTAAGTGACTAAATGGCTGGTAGATATCTTAACAGGTGATGGAATTCTTCACAAGTTCCCCAGAGAAACCCTCCTGAGTAAGAGAACCAGCATGAGAGAAACATTTTCTTAAGTGACACATGACTCCCCATCACCAATGGCAGAAAACAATCTGTTATTCTTAGATCTATTTTGGGTTATTACTACTGTACTAAGTTGAGCATGTACCAAGTCTATAAATCTCAACAGCTACCACCGCATTGTAGCATCAAAAGCTTAAACTTTATCTATTGTTCATCTTTCAGGAGCACGAGGGATGAACAACAGCCAAATCACATCCCTCTGTCATCAACTTCAACTGAAGTACTGTAAGCAGTGGCAGGAAAATTGCTACACTCCAGAGCAAATAAGGATTGAAAATAAAGTTGTGCCATGCATGGCACAGTATGTTTAAAATACACCGTATAATTCTGCAACCTAAAGCAATAGTTGGATCAAGATGAACACTTAATGTACCTTTCCCTAGCTCAGGAGTACGCTCCTACAAAGCAAGTGTTAAAAGATATCTCGGGGCTAAAACAAAAGATGGGAGCAACCATGGCAGAAAACCATAAAATTAGGAGTCTTGCACAGATTCTTAAAGTCTGCAGCCAGAGCAAGTTGAATATGGTCAGTTAGGGCTTCTTCTTTAACCTTCTTCATACCTTGCTTAATATTATTAATGCTATAAATATATATATATAAACACTTATGTAAACATGCTAAGTACTTATTTACCAGGGCATTAATTCAGCCCTGTAAGGGGAGCAGAATCTGTCCCCTTCAAGGGGGATTCTAATGATGACCAATAAAACATAAGCCCGGGACCTTCATGTTTTCAAGAAATTGGTAGTATTTGTCAACAGCAGACTTCAGCATCACATTGCTTGATGAGATGTATTCAGCAAGAAGGCCTGGAAAGTCTTTGTTTGTAATTAAGCAATAACGATTGAGGGCCAGGGCATTTCCTGGGGATTAATGACCAGCTGGGAGAGTTGATGGCTAGAAGCAATGCCTTGGGCCATTAACCCCAGCCAGTCATTAATTTCCCCAGGAAATACCCTGGACCTGGAGTGGCATAACTATTATAAAAAGGTAGCTAGGGAGAAAAAGTTTAGCCTTCTCCCAAAAAAATTTCCTCTATAGCCAATGTTTTTTCATTTTGCCCCATCCCAAAAGTGGTGCATAAGTTAAAACTGACACAAGAAGAATGAGCAATTCAAAAACAAACAAACAAAAAAAGATTCCTTCTCCTAAAGATTTAAATTAATGAATTCTGTAGCAAAGGCAAGATTTAACTACAAAAGTAGCCAGATAGCTTGATTAGCTGATTAAATGGTGGAGATGAACGTTTCCATATAATTACTGAAAAAACCCACGCTACCGATTGCTCATTTTCTTTCTTGATACAGTTAAGAAAACAGCCCGTGTCTGTGTCCCCTATCATCTACGTGAGATATTTCTCTCTCTCCCTCTCGCTAATGAGAAGTGCAGCTCCGAAGGCTTCGGGTAGGAAGCTTGGCTCTGCAACACACTGTACCACAGCTGTATTTCTCCTCGGGAAGCTTTATGCAAGTGTGATAAAAAGTGATAAAGAGATTTCTGGGCCAGGCTCAAGAACAAGCTACCCAGCCTGATGACTGCAAGTACCAGGACACCTCATTTTTACAGGTAGAAGATGCACATACTCCCTTGCACTTAAGTCCATCGGAGTTGTTCTGCCCGATTTCCTGGGCATGCCTTTACTATCCTAACAGATGAACTAGAGCTTAAAGTTTCAAAATTAGCTTTCAAGGACATTAAAAGTAGGCAAAAGAGGAGTTTAGCATTAAACACAGCAAAAGACATTAGCTTATAGCTGAACTAGGGAGCTAGAACAAAACCACTATCTGCACATAATCGAGCCTCTAAGCCATTCAGAGACACCAGATACACGTAGCAGGAGATCGAGCTACAGTTCTGCACTGAAGTGGCCCAAAATAAATAAATAAATAAATAATACAATAAAACCCACACACCTAAGAAAAAAAAAAAAAAAAAAAAAANAAAAAAAAAAAAAAAGATGTAGCCGGAGGTATGTTAAGAGACCAGAGATGCTCATGCAGGCATTCACAGAGCACCCCCCTCCCCTATCTTTTCCCCCCATCCCCAATTAGCCTTCAGGGTGGGTAATTAGCTGGCAAACTCTTTGAAAGGGTCAGTTTGTCCAGAACTGGTATTTCCACTTCAGAAACAGCTCAGGCATGTCATATACCTGTGTTCACCGAACAGCGCTCTTCGAGGCCCACGGCTGAAATCACTGTTATTATTTGACACAAGAATGTCAGAGGGGTTTTGTAATCGCGCCGGGCAGCTAGCATTAAAGTTATGGCCTGAAATGCAGTATTTTATGGGGCACAGCACAAGTGCATAGGTTTTATAGATTTAGTTGGAACGACTTCCAAACTTAAAGCCAAGTGCAAGAGTGTTGCAAGACTTTAATAGAAATAGAGTACGGCAAGTTATCCGCGGCGATCGAAAACCCCAAAGGGAACGGCACTAGAAGGGGAGGGCAGCGCGCCCCAAGCGTGTGCCGGCACACAGCAGAAGGGGTCCGTAACGCGTGTAATAAGACATCTCTGCAGCATTCTTTACAAGAATGCTTTACCTAAATAAAAAATAATAATAATAAAAAAAAACACAAAAAATCCCACAAATCTACTGAACTTGGTCTTGATCCACAGCTAAACTACACCTAGCCTGTTTAATTGTGCTGTTACTGTATATTTCGCCACTATGGCAACAAATGCAACTAAAGCCAATTTGCTTTATTAAAAAAAAAAAAAAGGAAAAAGGATCATTGCCAGGAAACAGAGCTATTTTAAATAAACAAATACGCGATGAATGCAATTGCCATATTAACCCTCTTGTTAACTTCTGAAGTTTAAAATTACACCCTCATTACTAGTGTGTAATTGAGTATTCTCCTGGCTGTTTCCTGCATTTGAGGTTACTCAAATAGTTCATTAGCACATCAAGAGCACCGTGCGCACTAATGATATCTGACGCCCTTATCTACCGTTCTGGCCCGACTTTCATAACTCATAACTCCTGCAGAAAGGAGGGTGCGGGGGGCAGCTAGGGGCACTCGCCGGACGGAGCCGCTTACGCGACCGCGGAGGGGAAAGCACCGCGGTGCCCGGGCATCGCTCGTGGCCGCTGTGCTGGCTCCCCTGGCCCGGGGCAGCGCGAGGCAGCTCGCACGCTGGCGTTGGGCTCGCTTGCACAGCGCCTGCACAGCGAGGCGCCCGTCTCCACAGGCACCCAGATTTGGGGGAAGAAAGGAGGAAAAGAGCGGCGCAGCAGGGAGATGGGACAATGGGAGATGTCAACTTTTTCTTTCTTTTTTTGTCTTTTTCCTCTTTTTTTTTTTTTTTTTTTTTTCCGGTTACCTGTGTGGGGGAAACAAGAGCAGGTGAAACTACTGTGGGTGAGGTGGCGCTTCTGTGCCCATTGGCTTCGGGGAGGAGGTGAGGCAGGGGGTCGTGTTTCACTGAGACCACCACGACGGCGGGCGCGGCGGCGTCCAGTGGCTCGGCCGCGCGCCGGCACAGTCTTTTGGGCGACGCGGAGGGGCCACACGCGTCGCCGCCG
>VWPW01030058.1:1047697-1077314 GCA_013389825.1 Crypturellus undulatus
CGCTGTCGCACGTTGCGGGGCGGCCGCGTTTGGGGCAGAGGCGGCTCCGGAGGAGTGGGACACGCGGGGCTCCGCCGGACACGCGGGGCCGGGGCACTCCCCGTGGCTCCCGCGTCGCCACGGGGCGGCTGCCCCGAAATAACGGCGAGGGCAGCAGGGAGCACACAAGGGCGCCGCTCGCCCCGGCCCGCAGCGGCGGCCACCGCGTTGCGGGCCCCCCGTGCCCGCCCCATCGCGCTCCCCGAGGGCGGCCACTCCTCACCCGGCACTGCCCCGCACGTGCCCGGGACCCCCGGCCCTCTGCGGGCGATTTCGTTTATTCGCTAGGCCGAAATAAATATTCATTACGACTACGGGCTGCAGCGGGAATTAGAGCCCTAATTACAGAGCCGCTGTCCTGGGCTGCGGCAGTCCGTGCTTACTCATGTGCTGAGCATCGCCCAAGCCGCACTCGGCTCTGGCTGTGGTTGTGACGGGGTGTCGGCGCCGGCAGCGCTGAGCTCCGTAGGTGCAAAGAGGAGTGCGCAGAAGGGATCTGCAAATAGCAGGGTGGAAGGGACCGGCTGGAGGCAACTGGATGCTCTCTGGGAAGGTCTGCTGCCCACAGACCATAACATGGCACTGTCACGCGGCAGAAACCTGGAGTAGTTGGTGCAGAAGTCAGAGCTGCTGCTCACTCATACGCACGTGCCCACTTTGTAGCCTGGCAGTGGATTATGTTCCCTCTTAGGTTGATGGCATAGGTATTCTAGATTTTTTTTTCCCTATGGACATAAAGAGGATATACTCCCCTCACACACTATTTGCAATACAATCTGCAGCCAAAGTCTCAAAGACCTTCCAATGAGATAGATCAGATGCCAAAATGGGTAGGTAGCTACAAAGCAGAAAGACTGATGAGTTAAAACCCAAATGGCCCAGACAGGTTTCTGCAGGGAGCTAAAAGACCTAGGAGAACAGCAAAGCTTGCAGCATATACCTTTTCTGTGAAGATTTTTGTTTCCTGTATTACCGCCAAAAATGCTAAAATGACATGATTGGCATTGACCTTCATTGACTGCTTCTTTGCTAAGATCATTGAGAAGATGAAGCCACTTTTTTTAAAGGAGCTTCCCAGAGTGCAAAAGGTAATTGAACATTTTTTAAAAAAAACTTAAAAAAAAAAAGATGAACACCAGGTTGACAGATTCTGTACTTGGATGTTCATTTAATCACCATTTCTTGATTACAGGAGGTGAACTATGTTGACAGACTCGGAGATGAATATGGAGCCAAGTATACTAATAGTAAGTATAAAGGACACAAAGAACTTGCAGTGAGGTTAGAGGGGAAAAATATATGTGGAGCATCCATATTACACACATCAATTGAAAGCACCTCAACTGCTGGGGGCAAAATTCAGAGAGCAGCAAGTTACGTGTCTGATGTGCTGCGGGGGACCATGGTTGGGAAGAAACCCATATAATGCATATACCTATAGAACCTATACATAGAGAGATAGATAGACAGACAGACAGACAGACAGACACATTTATGTTAACCTGTCTACCTAGGCTCCTAAAGACAAGATTTAACCTAATCAGTCATCTTCCTGAAGTGTAAAGCCTATTGTACATGCTCTTAGGCTGGACTAGGTAACTGAAGTGCATTCCAGAGCACAGGGTTGTTTCGCAGAAGCTGATGCAACAGCATTAAACTGAAGTCCACTCCACCATCCACGTTTCTGCTCAAAGTTTGAATCCTGCAAACAGCTCTGCAAGGAGTTCATGGATAGCATTCCTCCACGTTACTCTAAGTTTGAGGCTGATTCGCAAATAAGCCACATGTGGCGAATATGTTTTATTGCTACTGTCAGTAAAAGAGATGTAAATCCCCCACCAAGCATTAATGATGCACCTGCCCCACTCACATTGACGCCCTACCCCTGATTTGCTTTCCGTTTGGAGACGGAAAGAGCACAACAGGTTAAAAAATCAAAACCAAATCCACGCAACCCCCGCCATCTCTGGCTTTACAACAAAGATAAGGCTTACAGCCGAGCTACTGAATAATATCAGACTTTCCTCACCTCTTTTTTTTGAGGCGCTCTTCCCTCTCCCCTCCCGCCCGGCACAGGTCTTTGACAATCGGACTATTGTATTAGATCAGCTTCGGCCTCATTCGCCTTCAGACTAAACACACGCTACCTCTCCTATAGCCTCTGCAAGTGGTCTTTTGACCCTCACACACTTAAGTGGTCTTTTGACCCCCACACACTTAAGCCTTCCCAATTGTGTGGGTTTGGGTAGGTGTTTTGCCACAAAGCATCTCTAGGAACTAAAATGGAATATCCAGAAAGTTAGAAATGGAGAAAAAGACGAGAGGAATAGCAAATCCATTGCACCCATTTCATCACTGGCATTCAGTATAGGGATCTAGAACAGAATTAAAAAAAATACTCTTTAAAACATGCAGGTTGCTTAGCCCTAAAGATGACCACATGCCATGCTTTTAAAAGAACAACTTTTCATCATCTGTACTTTTACTGCTAGCTTAAATGCATTAAAAGTGTTCTTAAAATGTGTTAATACATTTTCTAAATACAAGATAATTCCCATGTAAGACAGGCTATGTGGAAATTGATATGAGAAATCCATACGACTCTACAGAACTGGAAGGCAAATAAAGCTTGGAACCCTTGCAAAATTCACTTGGGGAAAAGGCATATCCTAGCAATCCCCTTCCCACCCAGGAAATTTCAGTTTTGAGACAAGTTTTTTTTTTTTTTTAGCATTTCAAGATTTTCACTTAAAAATGCTAATCCCATTTTTTATTTTACTCTTTCACTTGTGAAATGATATTTTTAGTAGTTTCATTACTCCTTAGGTAATCTTAGGGACAGCTGATATTGACATAAAATGTGTAAGAGATTTTAAATCTCTTTTTATTTTAGTTTTTTTCTTTTTTTTTCAGTCTCCTGTCTTTCTGGCAATCAAACAACTTTATATAACTCATCCAAAGAGACGTCGATTTAGGAAAAGTAATGATGTACCCATCAGTGCTAAGTCACAGCTGCTCATAATGAATTTTAAAATACAAAAGCTATTTCACCTATTAGATTGTCATATTATGAAATGTTAGCAGTAGTTACACATATTACATACACAGTACCAGCTACCACTGACACATTGTGAAATATGAAGGCAGCATCAAACCAGCCCCCTTGCAAAGCTCCACGTGGCCGTTTTAGAAGCACACTGGTATTTTTTTCCCACAGGTATTTGTCATCACTCACTCAACATTTTTCTTTTTTTTTTTTTTTTTAACAAAAGCAGTGTTTAATTGTTGAGAACAAGATTTATTTCCTGATTGCTCCTTTTTCAAAACAAACCCCCAAAATTCCCCATGTCATCAGCTTCACAACAAAGCACAAAGTGACAAAGTTTAGTGCTCGGCAAATTAAAAGTTAAGACTTTATGAATCACTGTTATTTCCAGTGTCAAGCAGCTGGTGCGTTTTTGCTTCCAAAAATATAGAACAGATATATTCTCAAATAGTTTGCAGAGTCAGATAGTAAATCGTGTTACCTTGCATAAAGGTTTTTAGCGGTCTTTTAAAATGGGCTGGAGGTTGCTGGAAGATATATTATCTTTTAATGTTTTATTTATCATCATTTCAGTTTATGTTTGCCTTTGCTTCTGTAGTGATGACAGCCCTTGAAACAAATTAGTTGGTCTGTAATATACGGCAATAGCTGCATGGTTGTTCCAGCAGATGCGCAACGGTTGGTACGAGCTACGGGTGACACAAAGCACGGCGGTGTGCTCGTGACATCACATTTATCCTCCACGGAGGGCAGTAGTTCTTTCCATCCAGGCTGATAATTTAAGCTAGTTCTTAGTTCTTCTTAACTGGGGCCCTAAATTTCACATGGGGTGGACGGAGGAAGCACAGGATTTAGAAGGACCGAGTCAGTAACTTTTCAGTAAGTCAGTAAGTTTTCATTTTTTACATTTCTTTAATGCAAGTACTTAATATATCATAAATTAGTACCGTACGGGATATGCAGTTCTTGCATTCCATTCCTCCAATAATCCTCCAATAATCCTCCAATAAGATTTATATTTTGAACGTTCAGCTTGGAAGTCAAGGTGGGTTGGGTGAAATATATAAAAGTGATGAGGAGTGCAAGGTTAGATGACAATGGGAGTCCGCTGAGACTTAAANCAGTAACTTAGAAAATAAACCTTGAAACAGAAATCCCTGTGAAACCACAGAACCTTATTTATAGGTGCCGTAGGTCTGTATAGGTACAAGTTTTCATTTTTTTACATTTTTTTAATGCAAGTACTTAATATATCATAAATTAGTACTGTACGGGATATGCAGTTCTTGCATTCCGTTCATAATCCTCCAATAAGATTTATATTTTGAACGTTCAGCTTGGAAGTCAAGGTGGGTTGGGTGAAATATATAAAAGTGATGAGGAGTGCAAGGTTAGATGACAATGGGAGTCCGCTGAGACTTAAAATGTTCCATAAAAAAAGGAGAGGAGGGGGAAGAGAAGAAATGAGCCTCTGCAATTTAAGAAATAAATATGAAATGTCACTTTTGGGGTTCCGAGGAAATGCCCTTCCCACATGGTTTCTGTACTATGTGGGGTTTTTTGCTCTGCTTGTTTTCCCATCGCTATTGAACAAGCTGCAGAACCCAAGTTTCCAGGGTGCCCTGAGCGCAGCCCAGCACCGGGTCCAGCACCAGGACAGTGGTGGAGCTTTCCACCCCACAAAACTTATCTATGCCAGGCTTTTCCCAGAGCGTGGAGTCCTCGGGAGACAGGGCAGCAGCTGCCCTTCGGCCTCGCCTGAATACGGGGCTCTTCCTCTTGCTGCCAGCTAGCGCCTTTAAAGCCTCTTTATACCATGAATTCACTGTCAATATACTTTTGTTTTGACTTAGTGACTGAAATAAACTGATTATTCCCCTTTTCCACCAGTATTATGTCTGTGTCATACTGAATTTGGAAATTCCTTTTCAGGTATTTATGCAGCAAAAAACCCAGCACCAATGGCCTGTCTACTTGGATTTTCTCTTCTCAATTGAGTTGTCTCAGCTGAGTTGACACAAACCCACTTTAAGCAACTTCAAAACTGGAGGAGCTGAAACAAGGCACAAGGAGACCGTTACCATACTGCTAAAGAGTGTCTAAGCCCCCTGGGACTGTCACCCAGACCTGCTTTTCTCTTGCTGAAAGTGACCTAAAATTAAACACAACTGCTTAATTTTAGCACCTCCCTCTTCCCCATTTTATTTGGTAGAATGTTGACAAATCTGACCAGGGCAATTTTTGTACCTCTTTTTTTTAAACCATTATCTAGTCACTAAATTTTGTGGCCCTTGCGACAGAATGCCATGACCCTTCCCATTTGGTGCAAGATGCTTAAATACCCCTAGTTATCCTATGAGAGCTAAACACACAGGAACTCTAAGGGTAAGGTTTGCATCACACATCCACTAATACACAAACCTAGCATTTGAGTAGAAGCAAACAAATCAATAGATCATACAGAGGAATAATACAGGGGTATTCTTAAAAAGTATTATAAAAGTATTATAAAGAAGTATAGCATATTTATCACTTTGTAAGTACTCTATGATAGATGGTTTTGTACACATAAAGAAAAAGAGTTGTAGAATATGTGGCAGAATATTAATAGATAAGCAGGACCACATGTTGATTTTGATTTGACTGGTCCTTTATGTAAAAATACTTTCACAAAATACATGTTATCAGTGCATGCAATGTCAGATAAAAACTGGTAAAATCTTAATAGTGTGCAGATTTACACTTGAGGTTTAAACACTAGCGATGAAGTAAAAGAGATCTGAAGGTGCAAACTGCGTCACACTTTAAGTCAGCGCAGAAAGAATGGTAAAGTAGAAAAGCTGAAATGGTTCTTTTTTAGATCAAGAAACCTTACAAGATTTAGTGAAAAAGACAAGGCAGACTGAGAACACCTGTCTCATTTTTCCAATATTGGATAAGACTAAAACAGATGAAAAATAACTTTTTTTTTAACAGCTGGTGAGCATCAGTATTTTGTTAGAATTCAGTATTATAAAAAATGAGTCCTACACCTGTTCAGAATGCTTCTGTGCCATCCCTGTGTTGCACTTTGTTTTATAATTTGAATAGCCATGTTTTTTTTCTGTGAATGAAAACACAAGATACATTGATCCAAAGTTTCTTTGTATGAAGATCATGGCTAAAACTCAGTTTCTTTTCACAAAAAGGTGCCATTATATAAACACAAATAATTTTAAAAGTCCCCGAAGTTATTATTTTGCACATTAATTATTTATGAGAAGGTACTTTTTATATTGGAGACCTTGCTTGTTAGGATCAACAAGCATTGTTAAAATAAGCAAGAAAATATTGTGAGCTCTTCTTCTGCTTTGGACGAAACAAGGTCACACTTGCAATTTTCAGGGCACAATCTCTCCATTAACAAACTTGGCAAAAGGTTTATCAAGTTATTCTGAATAATTCACTCCAAGTTATGAGTGTGTTACTTAGCCTGTTATGGAAGTGTCCCTACAGTTTTCTCTGCCATTTACCTGTGTATTGTCAGACTTGTTCTTGCACATTGGGGTCAAGGAATCCACTCCTCAGGAAAAAAGAAAAAAAAATTTGAAAACCCCACAGTTTTAAGAATCAAAATTTCAGTGTAGAAAGATACCGAGTGTGAAATCCAGACCCATTGCTTTTATTCTGGCTTTAGTGATGGTAGAAACCTGCTGTAGGGCAGGACTAATCTGCCAGAAAATTATTATTGAGCCCTGGTAACTCAGATATATGTGCAGACTTGAAAATGTTGGTCTTTTTGCCAACTCTAGGTCCTACAAGAACCTCACACGGTATCCTCCACCTGGCTTAGAAATATGCTGCGTTCCACGTTATAGCAAAGGAAGCCTGCTAATTCCCAGGCAGCTGTGAACAATTTAGCTCTTTCCAAACAACCTTGGCATCCTATTCCAACTGCGAAGTTTCTTGGGGAATGGGTAGTCTGAAGGGCTGGTGAGAGATAATAGGACCTTTATTTTGAGGTCATTGAGATGAATTTGGTCTAAACAGTAACATCTTGATAATGGTGTTGCCAAGTCTCACAGTCCCACAATGCTTAAATGTTTTTTGAGTTTCCACCTCCATATGCTGGAAAGGAGGGGTTGGAAATTGGTGGTTGAAAGAAAAGTTTGAAACTTTGAAGAGCTGCTCTGTAAAAGCCCAGAAAGCAGATGTAGAACCACAGATCAACAGTTTAAGAAAGAAAAATTCCTGCAATTTTTAAGATAAACTTATTATTCAGAAGATTAGTGGTTGGCAAGCCTGTGATTCCCCAGATCAACTGCCTATGTGAATTGAGCTATTAATTTCATTCTGCTTTTGGACAAGACTCTCAACTACTGATCTCTTTCTCTTCTCAGGAATTCTTTATAAAAAAGCGCCTGCCAGATCCTGCACAAATCATTTTTTGCTTCCTTTTTGGCAACACGTTAAGAAGAGACAGGAACCACCTTGAATGTTGGGAAGCTCAGATCCATATTCCTCTGAGATTTCGTTTCCCTGGGAGCTCCTAGTGCTTAGCCATTTGCAAATGTGGATACTTATGTAGATAATAAAATAAGAGTTAGTGGGACCAGAGTCTTCTGAAAACTAGACCTTCACCTTTTAGACACACTCGTAAAACAGCAAAGGCAAATGCACACCTTACATGTTCTGTAACTCAGTTTTTGTCGCTAAAAATAGCTAGAAGTCATTTTCAGAATACTCTTAGCAAGACATTCCTCTGTTTCACAAAATTTTCTGCAATTACGATATTAATTATCCTGCCCAGCTCTAGATATAGCATTTCATCAGCCTGATCTCTCTTTCTATTGTCACTGGAATTCCCAAATTTTAGGGCTTTTATCTTTTATTCAGCAAACTATATTGGGCTTGGTTTATACTAAAAAGTTTAGTAATATTCTCTAAATTAGTTCTGTATCATCAGAAATTGCTGATGTTTAATCTTAGTATTGATGTTTAATCTTAGCCATAAGCAAAGCATAGGAACAGAATTACCAGTGCTTTGCTTCCTAAGTCAAAGAGATCAAAGTATCTGTATTAACTTGTAATGTTTTAGGAACAGGCACTTTTTATTTTAAGGGGGCTCCAGATTGAGTCTGTTAATCCATCACTTGTAATAAGCCTGTCAGATCCCCAATGGTGGGAGACAATATTTTGACTTGTGAATTCCAGTTTGGCCTCTACTGCGTGGGCTAACTAGGGCCTAGTAGAGAGAGCCCTTGCCGAATAAGCTAGAAAAATCGTGACTGCCTCAAGTATTTGTTTAAAATACTCCCTGCTAAATGCACTTGTATATGAGGTAACAGAAGGCTGCCACATCTTCTGAGCTTTCATGAAGGTCTCCCTACTCCAGGGAAAAATGCTATTCCTTCCCATTGCTAGCCAGCCCAGCAGAGACATTTGGTTGAATTCTGGTTTTGCACACACATTGAATGATGTCTTAAATATAGCTGAGTGCAGGTGTGAATTAAAAAAAAAAAAAACAGAATTGATACCTTTTTTTCTGTGTTTGGAGAAATTTTAATGGGAGAATGTTCTACTTCTTTTTCCCAGGCATATAGCTTTCTACATTTTTATCTGCTGTATTGAAAGAGAATCTTTTTTTTTTCCAAGGGTATCTAAAATCTCACAGTGTTCAACAGAACATTATGCAGCATGGTCAGTAATTGAATTGTGTGGGCATAATCAGTTTGAAGACAGTCTGACAGATAACGCAGAGGATACATTTGCCATGTGAAAACTACCAGTTACTGCAAGCCAGTACTTTAAGTAGCAGTCCGAAAGCAAGAAAAAAAAAATCCTGAACCTAAGGTCATGCGGATCCACCTGCTCTCCTGTAGCCTACCACAAAGAGTAACCTCATCGCCTGCACTGGATGCAGCGTGTCTGTCAAGCGAATGTTGCTCAACAAACGGACCGGGGAAAGCAGAGCTGAGTCTCAGCTGTTTGCAGCTTCTGGGAGCTTCTGGTGATCCAGGCCACGCTGTTTGTTTTCACTGAAAAATGTTTACACCTTGGGGGGAAATGCTAGTAATCTGGGCACAAGAGCTAAAGACTTTCCGGTAGAATAAACTGCATTGCATATTTGGCTTTGTTTCCTCTTGAGAGAAATAGGAAGCCCTCTTGCGCCATGTGACCAGCCCGTATTCAACTTGCTATTATCTCCTTTAAGGACGTTCTCCGCAAATGACAAGGATGTCAGGACTGCTGCTCTGCTGTAACGATACCTGCAAGATCTTACTGTTCTCCTGTTAATATAGAACTCTGTTTCCTGAAGATTTTCTAGCAGACGGCAGAAATTCTAAAAACACCCCACCATGTGTTTGCAAACCTATATATATATGTGTATATCAGGAGGAGCTCATCCTGGATTTGTGACAAGCAGTCTGCTGCATGATGGCTGGGAAGGCTTTCAGGATAGAGTAGGGAGGTACAGTTTAATCATGGGTATTCCTCTTGAATATAACAATAATAATAATCAGACCCAAACAGATGGCTATTTTTTCTGTTAGCTTCTGTCTTTCTCCTTTCGAACCACTGCCACAGCTGTGTCAGAGAAGATCTGACACTAGGATATCAGGTTTAGCAAGGGAAAAGAAGGTGAAGGGAACCTGGAAAAAAAAAAAAAAAGATGGGCAAATGAAAAAGGTGTAAGATGGAGCTGGATCACAAAACAATCTGAATTCTGAATATATTCTCATTCGGGCTGTGTCTTGGCCTCTGACAGTCCCTACTTCTGAACCTTCGCAGCCGTAAAGCCATGGCGCTGTCGTGCTTTTTTGCTATTCATCTCCCACGTGGCTGATAAGAGCATGTAACAGAGGAAGATGTGGTCTGGCTGCCTGTGGTTTCTTCCCATCAGCTGTCCCAGAGGATAGAAAGAGTCACTGTGGGAAAATTCCTGCAGCCCTACTGCATGGATAATGCTTGGGTAGGACACAAGCAGACGTAGTTGNTGTGTCTTGCCCTCCGACAGTCCCTACTTGCCTCATAATTCTTCTGAGCCTTCGCAGCCGTAAAGCCATGGCGCTGTCGTGCTTTTTTGCTATTCATCTCCCACGTGGCTGATAAGAGCATGTAACAGAGGAAGATGTGGTCTGGCTGCCTGTGGTTTCTTCCCATCAGCTGTCCCAGAGGATAGAAAGAGTCACTGTGGGAAAATTCCTGCAGCCCTACTGCATGGATAATGCTTGGGTAGGACACAAGCAGACGTAGTTGGGAGCACTGTACTGGAACAGGTAAAGGCTTTTCAGTAGCACAGATAAATCTGAATTTCGCTGCCCCAGCGATGGGGCACAGAGAGACAGGACTCAGGAACAGAGCATACTTGAAACAGAAAATATAATAATAACAATTAATAATAATATTTGCCCTCAGCAACTTCTACTTTACTAGAGCCTCAAGTCAGCGCTGCAAAAGTCTCTGGCACCTTTGTCTCAACTCAAAATCCTGCTGTCACTGCAAAGCCCAGGTGAAGGTACCTCGAGTGCAGAAGTGGGACAGTAAGAGCTCCAGACAGTGGCACGCATCTGTGACCACACGTGTGCGCCTTCCCCAGCTCAACCGACTTTCCACAGTAGCCCAATTCAGGTGTTAACCACCAGTGACATTATCGGATCTTGGTGGTTGTCTCCCTGATCTCTTCCCCAGAGAGAGATCTTCAGACAATAACCATCAATAACAGTCCTGATGGCTGCATTCTGACAGGGAGATAAGGGCTAATTGAGCATACAGCCGCCAAAATTTGCCTGAAAGGAAAGAATGACTGTAAGTCAATCATCTTATCCCATAAATATGGGGACAGTGGGAGAACCCACTGAGCTCTCCTGGCATGGCAGGGGCTGCACGCCAGGATCTCCCCTTGAGCCTCTCAAGGATACTCCTTGGGGTTAAGAGATCCTTGCCGCAACAGATCCATGGTAAGTGACCATAGCACGCTATGGTCACTCTCTGAACTTGTAAACTTTACTTTGTAACTGTGCACAAAATTCTTTAGTCATAAACCGTTGACCAGGCCTAGGACTAGGTCTGGATCCAGCTGCACCCGGGCTCCTCTCAGAAGGAGTTTGGAAAGCAAGGGGGTCCCATATGAACCCCGTGACTCAGTAGGAGGGTCTCCTTGGTAATTCTGTGTATATTTTGTACCCCATGCACTAAATAATGAGTGACCTTGCCATTAAATCCCATTAAACCGCTGTCCATATCAATAAAACCTATTAGTATTTCTTTACATGAGTAAAGTGCCTTGTGTCACTCACCTGCCCCACCACTCATTCCGCGATAGCATCCTGCATAGTCACACAGTCATCCCTGTGCTATTCAGGGTCATTTTGCCCTCAAGCTGGCTAAAGTGAAAAGGAGGTCTGTCTCTGAGGCATGCTTGTGGCTTCTTGTATTTTCCTTTATTGCAAAGAGGTGCAAAGCCTACTAATTTCTGATTATTCACTGCAATTCAAAAGCAACCATGGAGAAATTTACCTAGTGTCCTTCTCCTGCTTTTTCTCTTTCGATGTTGCTCTCGGCAGTCAGGTCTTGCACTAGTGAGAATGACTGAAAAATGTCCTGGGCATTGCACTTTTCTTACTGCCACTATATTTCACTGGGAAACTCCCAAGTCTTGCCCTCCTCCCTGTGCATTGTACTGAGATAACAGCAATGGTGCACATCAGCCACAGCTCAGAAAATGCTTCCTCCCCTCAAGTCCTCAGCTTGAGCTCCAAATCACCTCATTCTTCATCCCAACCCCTCTCCTTCACCAACCAATTCTTCCTTCAGGCATGAGCAGAGATACTCACCCAGCTGCCTGAACCATTTCTTAGATTTCCATTAGGTAGAGATTGGGAAGATGAAAGACGGAAAATACTCTGAGCTGTTGTACAAAACTACCCTGAACATTTCTTTTACTATCTCCTCCTCCTGCTCCCTCTCTTCTTTTGAAATTCCCTGGAAACTGGCAGGAAACACTGCATGCCTGGCAGCTCCAAAGCAGGAGAAGAGAAAAAAATGCTTCTTCTCTGAGCTGTGTTTGCAGCCTGGGATGGAGCTTCCCCCTCTTTTGTGGGGAATGTCAGTCCGATGGGATCACACGAGCAGCTGAACAGGTGCTGCTGTTATTTGGGAGAAAGACTTGATGGTCTCGGTCTCCCTCTCCTTCTCCACATTCTACCGCTTTCGTATAACTGTATTTGCTGCCCCAAGAAGTTTGACCTCCTCATCCTAGCAAATGACAGGATCCATTTTTCCATGTATCCACAGTCCACATCTCTGTAGCCACATGTACGTGAACCACTGTGCTTTCAGTGCCCAATATTCGTCTATCTCAAGAATTTCTAACTACAGGATGTTCCCAAACACTGCACAAAGAGAGTAAAACCCCTGCTGATTATTATTTTTTAACAGTGTATTTGTGGGAATTTAATGGATTTCTGGTTTGGAGTTTCAGATTGTATTTGTGTTGTTTTCATGTCTTATTCTGACTTCCATTCTCCCAGTGCCCCACGTATCCTCCATCCCAAATGCAATGGCTAGAAATGTTTCTCCCCGCTCTGAAACCTGAGAATCTCTTCATTCCTGGATATGAGGCACTGAGAGATAAAGTGGGAGGTGAGGTGGGGGAAGAGGTTTGGCAGCCCCAGAAAGAATGCAATAAACCAGCCATTTCCTCTCGGAGCATGAAACACCCCACCCTGGAGTTAGTGGTCCTTGTGATAGCCTAGGCAAACAGAAAGAGGCTCCCAGAAAAGCGAGGAGAAAGCACCCGCGTTTCAAAAACGATGCATGGACTAGGTGCCAAATGATTGCATTTCTTTCATTTGCAGCAAACTGGGTTAGTTTTGAGCTTGAAGGAGACAGAATAGCAGGTTTCTAAGTACTGCTCCTGGGCCTGGCATCAACGCTTCTATTGCCAAAATGAGTCAGGCATCAGAAGCGACACTCTCTACAGGAAGCAGGCCAATGCCTAGGCACACAGAGGGGGGAAAGAAGGACTAAAAATGAGCATATGAGTTAGGAAAGGAGGACTCCATCCCCCACAAACATTTTGCCTTTCTATTGCATTTCTAGCTGCAATTTCTGTTATTTCAGCAAATAAAGTCACTTCAAAACAAATTTGATGAAAAAAAATAAAAGAGAGACTCTAATTCTGTGCTAGGTTAACTTGCCAGAGGCAGATTCTGTTCTGTTAATTGCCGTTTGCCATGTACCAAAGCCACAGTCCCCAAATGCCCTTGCACGCTTTCCATCAGGCAAGCACACATACGATTAAGAACATTTGAGCAGTCATCCTTAGGACTGTAAAAAAAAAAAAAAGATAAATGTTTAAATGAAGGGAAATTAGTGTTCACAGCCACAGAAACCATGGGCTCAGATGGTCCTTGCCACCTACCAGAGCTCCTCAAGGGCGGCAGGACTGACTGGGGCACAGAGCTGCCTCCAGGGACAGACTTTGGGATGGAGCACGTGTCGATGGGAGGCATTTAAGACCCTTACTTGGAGCCCACCATGAACTCTGGGCAATGTAGAGACACATATTTGACACTTTTCATCTACCTTGGCTGTCAAGTTACTCCTTTGATTTGTTTCTCTATGCCTCACTCTTCTGTTTTTCCTTCCTCCTCAGTTTATTTTCAGAGTATACCTTTCCTTTCTGCCCCTTATCACCATGACCTTCATTACCTGCTAGTGCAGCTACTACAAAATAATCAACCACATACCTCCAGCATATCTCCTTTCTCTTCACTGCTATTAAGTTTCCTGTACCATTTCAGGTCTGTCTACCCTTGAAAGTTTTCCTAATGTGATCAATCAATGAGGGAGTTTTTAAATTTATTTTGAGCAACAATTTTACTGCTAAAGGGAGTAATAACAGTTGTTCCACTGTGAGGATGACCTACACGAGACACCTTTCTGAAGAGACCACCACCACCAGTCTAATGCTGTGCAGCCACAGATGGGTATCACTTGTTTACTTTTATGTTATTGATACTTCTATCTTGCAAAATGAGACTGATATGTTACCAACATTTGCATTACAAAAGTATGTGAGAGGACTCTACTAAAGCGCACAGAAATCGAAATTCCTATTTAAAAACCTCGGGTATCTCCATTTCCATCCTCTTAGGCAGGGCAAGAACACTGTTACAAGCCAAAATAGTGAGGTCACTGCTGCAACGGGAACACGGAGTAACGAGGTCCAATATCCACAAGAATTTGCATTCACATGCTATTGTTTCTGGAGTCAGTCAATCATTAACACAGATTAAGCCCTGTGCTTTATGAACACAATACCAAGGTTTCTATAAATCACAGGGATATGCACATACACTGTAAGACTTTTAAAAGAATTGCTATTTCTTGAAAAACACATACTGGCAAAAAAACCCAACAAACTCTTACAGAATACTAAAAATTTGTCTGATTCCTGATTTGCTGCCAAGAACCAGCCATTATTTTACATACAGTGCCTCAGTGTGTCAGATCATGTCTGCCTTGTGTGGTTCCTCACACATGCTGCAAGCAAAGAGAATGTCCTAAAGTGGCAGGAACATGATTCAGCTTGGATCTGGGGATGGATCCTGACTCTTTCACATTGCTGAGGGTCTATGGGAACCAAAGCAAAAGTAGTCTGGTTGCCCTGCAAACCAAGGCTGCAATATTAATGCAAGTCGCCCAACACTTCCATGATGCTGTATCTGCAGTAAAACCATTCTCTTGCCAGCCACATTAAAGGCACCACTGCTATGCTGCTTCTCTAACTGCCACATTTTCTTTGCACTTAATGACATAATCACATCCTATTTTTTTTTTCTACAGGGCCTTTGCCTCATTCCGTGTCCAGGATGGATGGGACTCATTGAATAGGCATCTGTACTCTGACAGTTTGTCTGAAGATTTGCCTGGAGCTGAAGATACATCCTTGGATTCTATCCTCATTGCTGCCACAAAGCCCTTATGTTACGATACAAGGCTAGTCACTTAAACCAAACCACAGTGGGCACTGCTGGCCTGCTTTATGCCATGGGCGCCCGGCTCCAGTCACCCGAGATCTCTTCTGCAGAAGAGCTAAGCACTTAGGGTATGCAAGTGGGGCATAATGCTACAAAAATGGTAAGTAATTATTCTGAAAAAAAAAAAAAAAAGGCATAGGGCAGCTATGGGTGCAAAGTGGGTACTTAGAATGGGTAGACAGTTTTGACCTTGATCTCTCTGGGCTTAATTTCCCATATGCAAAATGCTTCTTCCAGCATGGGGATGGTGTGACAGTCACAAATATGCCTGGGTGGGAAACAGTATTTCCTTTCTGTGAAATCCAAGGTTTCAAAGCACCACTAGGACAAAAAGAAAACTATTCATGGTACTGAGGGAGGGACCTCTTGTATAGTTTCTGGGAGTTCAGGTTGTTCTCTGTGTTTGTCCTGGTTGGCATTTTTTTGGCATTTCTTGGTCATTTGTGCATTCTCGGGTTAACTGATGAAGCAAAGGTGTCAGCTTGGACTCCAAAACTTTTTTTTTTATGCCAAACTGCCGTCTACCTCCATTTCTTGCCCGGACAGCTGGAACTGTTGCAGGACTCTCAGAAAATTGTACTAACAAACACTTCTGTACCAGTTTTGGTTTCCAAAGGCTGTTGCTTTGGATGAAACCAGGCCAAGCTTGCAAAAGCTCCTCTTCCATCTGAGCTCTGCTCTACCAACTCTGCATGTTTCAGAGCTCCCGAGGAGCTTGGCCTGGCTCAGGTAATCACCCCCCACAAACAGTCACCAACCTCTTTGGGAAATCCAGCAGTTCTGTCAAACTATCCAGTCTGCAAGACCTTTGGATTTTCTCAGAGGTGTACCCTGGCTCAAACTTTCAATCATTACAACATCGTATGGTCTATTTGGATAAAACCACCACCTAGGTAATGGTCAGAGCTTTATAACTTCTTCATGTTGCTCTATTCTACCTCTGTCACTCCATCATATTCCAAGGAAGGACAACAGGACAACATCACCTATCCTACAGAGGCAGTGCCCAAGATGGGTAAGGAGCAACTTGGGTTACCCTATTTGTTGTGCATTACAAAAGCAGGTGTAACCAAAGCTATTCTGAGGGCCAGGAGTCAGTCATCCCATCCCTATTGGACTGCAGCCAGACATTTCCGCATTCATTTTCAGAGGGTCTTCCCATTCTCGGAGGACAGAGGAAATTTAGGCAGGATCTTTAAAAGACATGGAAAAACTTCAGTGAGTTTGCTGTCTGGATTCTGTGCGTCCTGAATCTCATGCACCTCACTTCAAAAATGGATCAGCATGATCTGGCATTTAAATAATGCTATCGTGGGAGCGGTTCTTTTCTGTAATGTGTTACCGTTTCTTGTGCAATGTCAAATTCTGTATCATTTTGACATCTGGTCGTGGCACTCATCCATCTGTTGTCAGCGAGTAGGTGTTGGGTGGGGTTGGCAGGAGAGGCTTGTTTAAGTGTTTGTTTTCATCCTGTAGAGGAACTGCAGAGCCAGCTCAGTAATTAATTAAATACTTGTCTTTTCTGAAATGTGTGTCAATATACTAAAAAATGGTGTATATGGCAGTGGGTGCCTCTCACTACTGAAATGCAGAGACTTCATTCCCATTTCTCCTTGGTTCCACGTTCTTTTAGGAAGCCTTCCCTGACTTAGCAAAATGCACCTGGACAAATTTAGATGGGAGACTTCCTCTTCTATGTGGTAGTTTCCCTCTTTGTAAAATACCTCCACAGTTAAACATCTTCTTTGTTTGAAGAACGTGTTTGAAACATGCAGGTGAGAACTGACACAGATGAGATGGCTGTTTTCATTATGGTGCTGTTTTGTGATTATTCCATTGGAAAAAAAAAATAGTTTGAAGTCAATGGGATCCAGATAAATTGCTGTGGCTCAGAGAGAAGATGTGAAGAGCAGAGTCCTCCTTTCTTCAAGACTTGCAAAGAGGTCTGAATACTGGGCTTTGCAGTTGAGCCTTGCCACTTTGAACACGAGCTATGTTTGATGTCATCTACTCATGGTAAAAGAGATGTGTGCTCCTGAGCACTGTGGAAACACAGTCTCCAGGACTGCCTCTCTGTGGCCTTTGGGAATCTGTTTCTCTTCTTTTTGCTCATCGTAGCACATAAAAAGGCTTCTCTTTTTAACTGTCTACCTGTGCCCTGTCATAAATACATGGTGCATCAAACCATCCCTTCACCCTCCACTGGTGGTGAGGAAAGGCTCCACCTGCTCTGTGTTTGCTTTTGGACAAACCCCAATATTCAGCTCTTTGCCTTGGGATGGCAATTCCTGCTGCTCTGTTTTTGCACTCCGCAGGGACACGGTTGCTCTTTCTATCTAGTCATCAGTTCTAACCCGTAACGAACTTACAGATCTAAGATACAACTGATAGCAGCTATTAATACCTTCAACAGAACACTTACTTGCAAATGCAGTAGGCAAACAGGGAAACAGGGGAGCTCCCTGTGTGCAGCTAAACACAGCAGGTTTTGTGTGGTGTGTCTAATCCTGTGAGGCTAGGGCCACTCCACCAGCACGAATGCAAGAGCGAGGGATGCTCTGCACAGCTCCCAGATTGCTATTTTGTGGCTGGCAGACATGAATGCCAAAATTCATTAATACTCTGAATATCTTTAAAGATGCACAGTCACTTATGGAGATAACAGGATCTTTTCCTGTGATCAAAAGGAAAAACAGTGCTCTGACTGTTCTCTTTCCTTCCTCACCCTCTCGCATATACATAAAAATAGACATTACCCTGGAAATCTCTGTAAAGTAGTTTGTGAGAAGTTCGTCACATATTGCATGCTTCCTATTTGCTGGCAAAGCCTGTAAAGCCTGGCATCTTGGCACTCTTACAAGTTAGATGTTTAGCATCTAACATTATCAGTCCTGTTAGACAAAACCACAAGTCAAACGCAGGTTTTTCAAATGCTGTGTCCTATAAAATAGTCTATGGCAGCAAGAACAAAACTCATTTTCTATTTCTCCACTGTGCTTTCCATCTTAATAAACTTTTAGTTTCTTCTGTAAATGATTTCCCTCTCTGTAATTTTCTCTGGTGAATTTTGGACATTGAAATGCTAGGAATCATAGAACTGCAAATACGAGTATTTTGAACTCTGGTTATTCACAAACCACCTGTAATCCTCACATCCTGCAAATATTGCAGTTGCCGTAAGATGAAAGGAGCTTGCTTGGTGCTTGATCATGTCCTATTAATTTTCCATAAACTAGAACTTCTCCTAGTTCAAGCCAATTTCTTTCTTGACTGCCCCACAACTGACAAAATTTCAAATAACCACAGAATGAAATGAACATTTTGCACTGGCAGTTTTGCAGCAGAACATGACCACTTAAGGACTAAGCAGGAAGAAAATAGTCAAGAACTGGAGGGAACCTTTGCATTACAAAGTTTAGTAATTTTTCATTGTGTTTTGGTTTTGTATTGCAAATAACAACAAAAATGACATGGGAGTGGATTATACTTTCACATACTGAATTTTGGCTTTAAAGCATAAGTCCAAGTTTTCCTTTTTTTTACAAAGATCCTAAGCCCTACAATTCCTACAGGAATTGTGTTTACTAGGAGTTGATTAAATGTCTAACATAATTGCCTAGTCCTCCCATCACACAATAAATAAATAAAATAGCAACTAAGCAAAAATCTGGTAAATAATAAAAAAGAAGAGTTCTCAGAGCCAGGGGGAACACTTGTCCTGCTTGTGCAGCTGTCCAAGTCCTCTGTCCATTCTGGATCCCTTCTAGGTCTGCTGCAGGACTGTGGAGAGCCCTGGCTGCTCTGCCTTCAACCACCCCGTGCCAAGGACTCCCTTTCCAGGGCCGCTCTGCTCTCACACTGCTTGGGAAATCACAAGGTTTTCATAACCTCGGACTGTGTGCAGAAAACTACCAGGGTCTGTCTGTCTACCTGTGGTTATTCTACCACTATTGCTAACCTTGCTATCCTAACTCTTCATTTTGACTTTACTTGCTGTTAAAAAAAAAAAAGGCCATAGGTCGAAATTTTGTAGTTCACCTCATGACTACTTGATTTTCTTCAAATCAAAGAAGAAAATCACTTGATTTCTTCTAATCAAAGACTTCATGAAATTTCCTCTAAAATGAACATTAAGTGCATCTGCATAATGCCTGGATTTGTTGAGGATTGTTGATGAACTTCAGGATGTTCCAAAAAGAAGAGTTTTTGAGAAGCCAAAAAGAAGAGTTTTTCCATTACTAAACAAGCTGCTTTAATATAGATATCATTAAGCTCATGTTCAGGTTTCATAACCCACTAATTTATATTTCAACCTTTCTTTCCCATTTGGCTGTGAAGATGACCTTGATTTTAAAGTAAAATATGTACCATGTTCCATTTTTTCGGTACAGCAGAAAAGTCTATTTTAAGCGAAAGTTGCATGATTCTGCTAACAACTATGAGCCTTGATTAATGCCATCTGCTGTAAGAGGCTTTAGCATGTCAATCCTGCAGTTTCTCTTCTGATACCTCAATATTTGACAGGACCCCATCTTTAGTAATTAAATAAAAAATGTAGGTGGGGAATATGTTTTCAAACAGTGAAAGATAATGGGAAGATATAATTTAGTCTGTAATAGCCCTGTCATTTTCAATTGTCTTCCTAATTCTCAGACCCATCAATCCTCTCTCAGATTTTTATTTTGCCTTTGTTTGTAGGCACTGGTCTGTTTGCTTTTGAAATTTCCCCTCCATCCTCCTGATTCCCATCTTTCATTCTTTTCCCCTGCCAGTTTACGTTCCTTTCTTTCGGAAGAGCCAGAGCTAGATTTCCTGTTCCTGAAGGTTACCTGTTTGGATCATCATACAGTGTTTGTTTTTTCTTGCCTTCCTGCTTCCTTTTTGGTTTCGGGGTATGCATACCTTCTGTGATGCAATTATGGTATGCTTAAGCAGTTCCATGCTGAGGCTAAGGGCTGCAATGTCTTCACTTCGCACTAGTTTCCTCCTCTGTCCTTACCCTCTCCTCCCTCCAAATCCCCCAAATTGAAAGGATTATCTTATAATTGCAGAACGGTTTAGGCGTTTGCTAGTTCTTGGATTTCCCTCTCCACCCCAGAAGGCTTTGTATGATGTTTCAAGGATTTTTTTTTTTTTTTTGCATTTAACTGGGGGAGGTGGGTATTTGCTTTTGCTTCCTTATTTAATACTGGCCCAGACCCCAAGCCCTACACTTGTAGATGCTGCATGAAATGCAGTTGTGACGCGCACAAACAGCAAATGCAATATCTGAAACAAGAGTCTTGCCAAGGCACTTGGAGGGGAAATGACATATTCAAATTGGTCGGTCCATTTGATGCTGAAGCATGCTTCAGTAAGTTCAAGGGCAGTAGCAGGGTTTGGGGAAAGAGCTGGATGTGTTATCGGGTTGACAGTCTCCAGGAAGGGAGGGGTTGCTTTTTCTCTTTCTCTTTTTCCTTTTATTTTTCCTTTTTTTTTTTTTTTTATTACACCACCAGGATATTTAATGATGTTTGCTAAACAAGACACTGAGAAAAGAATAAGAAAAAATCCTGTTTTAAAACCAACAGGCATATAGGCTTTGTTTAACCATCTCTCCTCTATAGTAGGACAAACTGCCTTAATCAGCTTAAAAAAAAATAAAAAGAAAACCACTCACAGTTCTAGAACCTGGAGCAGAAAAGAGGCATTTAGAGAGAAATAAACTCCCACCACTGCAGAAAAGGCATCGTTGACTTCAGCACGTCCGTATGGGGCTTTTGGACTGTGCTCTGGGTCTGTCCGGCTGTCATCGCAGTCAAAGAGAAAAGTAGCCCTCATGGGGTAGGTGCAAGGATGAGACCTGCATGGGAGGGGAAGGCTTTATATTAAGATCTCAGATCTCCATTTTCCCCTGTAGTAAAGCATCAGTACACTCACTTGACTTAGACTTGTATAACAGAAGAATAGTACCGATATATTTTTAGGGTACAGAATAATCTTAAAATATATATGTATTGGATGTACATAGAAACTGACCCTTGGCAGCCTGTTTAAAAGAGCTTGAAACTATCTGAACTATGCAAGCAAAAAAAAAAATAAAAAAGGAGGAAAGAAAAACATGCCCACAAGGGCTGAAAAATCACTTCAGTAATAGATGACTTTTAACTTTACATCAGAAAATGTTTGGCAGGCATAATTTTAAAGTGTTAGGGAAATGTGTGTGATAACTGCTTGGGTGAAAGAGCAAATGTAGTCCACAGTGAGATTTATCAAATGTTCACATAAGCAGTCAGAGTCTGGCAGGGCCAGCTGCCCGTGGAGAGGGGCAAAGAGGATCACAGCTCTCCACTTTGAAAATCTAATGAAGCCCACTGACTTCTCACAGGAGATTTTTCCTTTGAGCGTGTTCATGTGCCATGGGAATGCTAGCGAGCAGAAGGCTCTGACAAAATGCCAGCTATAAGCCATAAGGGGAAAAAATAAAGAGGAAAGGCCCTGCAAGCCCTACCACAGGCCAAACCACCCTTTTTCCTCTTTCAAAGCTGCAAAGAGGGTTGGTGCACCAACACCCCTGAGCCAAAGCAGATCTGCTCATGTGACTGGGGTTACAAGGAGGGTCTTGTAGGACTGGTCCTTTTGCAGTGAGACCAGAACTGCCTGGCTGACCTGGAACCACCGTGGAAAGATGAGTAGGTTTCACCAAAAACGGTCGTGCCATTCATGGTATTTGTGGGAGTGCTAGCTCACTATCTGCTTGCAAGGGGAGAGAGGGACATGAAGGTAGAAAGGGAGGGATGGGGCTAGGAAGATAAAGAACATGATAAAATACAGTTTAAACTAGAATCCAGTTAGTCCTAGTTTTATCCTGCTAATATCTAAGCAGCTTGCTTTGACTGCTTTGCCAGAGTAGCATCCTGTTAACCTTTTAGTGGCCTGAAATGCAAGGTGTTTAGGAAAAAAAGAAAGATCTCCAAGATCTTCTCCCGGGCTTGGGACCATTTCTCAGACATGATGGCAGAGAGGTGGCTGCAAGCAGGAAGCACATTTGTTTGCCAGGCTTCCTAGCATGTGGGAACCCATCTGGCTGCAGCACTGCAGGCTATCCCGGAGCCCATGTGCCTGCAAAACTGGACACCGAGAGATGGAGCACGTCACTGAGGTGCCTCAGACATGAAAGGGGCTTGTGGAGTGTCAGGAATATGTAAGAGTCAGGTCTAGCTGCGAAAGTCTGAGCAGGAGACCACCTGGATCACTGCTTTTAGAATGGAGACAAGCCAGCAATACGTCCATCTTGATCCCACAACATGTTAAGTACGGGTGGAGTGAGGAGTCCCAGGAATGTGCCAGGTTCTACACAGAAAAGGCTGGATATTTACTCTGCTTTTCACTTTCAACAGGTCTGCACCGGCTCTTGAGGGATGCATGAAAGCCATGCATCGGTTTGGCCCAACGAGTCTGTAACTCATGCTGTGTATATGAAGCTCACCACAGAATAGCAAAGAGAAAAAGTGCAATTGAACTTGTCTGGGACCCAACATCAGAGCAAACAGAAGACAGATGTGAGCTGTTCAATCAAACGGTTGGAAAGTAGTTACTAATTTCAACATGTATGCAGGTACACTGTGCAGAAACTATTGAAACTACTACATCTACCAATACAGCTGCCCCTCTAGAATAATATCCATCCAGAGAGAAACACTTAGCTTATTTTCCTGTAAATTTACAAGCATGGTTCTCTGGGACTAAAGGGAAGCTGTTGGATCTCCGTAGTTAAATGATTATCCCAGGGTCCCAGGGCAGGAGATCCAGCAACCAAACTTTGGGCTCCTGGGGTGATATGCTTTAGCCATAAGCTCATCCTTCAGTCTCCTTCACGCTGATGACTTTGGAACTAGCTTTAAAAGATCCATCGAGACGCAGTGATGGGAGTGCTAGATAACGGCACTAGATAGCCCAAGGCAACAAAAATGATTAGAGACATGTGGGGGCATTTCTAAACAAAAAAGATTAAGAGCAGAACTTTTTCATTTAGGAAGGAAAACAGTAAAAGATGATAGAATTGAGGTATATAAAATAATGAATGGTGTGAAGGAGAAATCAGATGCCCTTAATAAAACAAGAGGACACCTAACGGAATTTAAAAAAGCATTAGCTTATAAAAGGATAAGGATACTCTCTAGCTTATCTCTAACAGACCTGTGGAACTCTCTGTTGCAGGATATTGATATAAACAGTCCATAAGATTAGGAAAAAAAAGGAAAGAGTATATATAGCCAATAATACAGAAGATTTTTAAGCTAAAGAAAAGAAAAATCTTAAAAGCCACAGCTTTCTCCTGAAAGAATAGTCTCTTCCTCTGAGAAAGGGCTAACTCTCCTTACCATTAATTCCTGTCTAAATCTCACCTGCCTGAGTGCAGATGGCCCAGCAAAAACTATGGCTGCTTTTTCATATGTCACCAGAACCAGATCACTGCTGCCTACACACTTCTCAGGAAACCCGCTCATCATAACAGCCTCAACAGCTTACAAATTCAGTCCTGCTAATAGCGAAGATAATGTCCTTATGTTGCCTCCAGGCACCCCAAACTGTCCAGGCTTCCATAAATGCCACAGTAAGGAAAAAAAACGGAATGTAGGGAACATTTTACCTTCTGGTCCTTTGCCCCTCAGCTTACATCCACAGCCACCTCGCAGCTCCATTGCTCCTTTCCCTTTCCCAGACCTGGAGAGTGGTGCGGGTCTGTCAGAACCTGCTTGAGTCCCATCGGTGGCCATCTCTCTTGCATCCAGAGTAACTCACTCACTCCATCAGTCCTTTCATTCGCCTTTGTAGAGCAGAGCCCTCAGCCTGAACCTTCTAACTCCCTTTGACTCCTGCTGATTTTCACCAGCCTTGAGGTTGGTGAAACCTCTCCCTAACGAACCTCCCCACGTCTGTGAGCTCCCTTTGCTGAAGAGGATGCTTGTCTGTGCTCTTTTCTCATTTTTTCCTATGAGAAAATGAGTCTTGGTGCCTTCACCTGTAGTCACCTGCTGCTACAGCTGCCTGGACAGCATCCATCAGGTCTTCTCCTAGACAAATGTTCAACCTGCCTAGTTCCACCTATGCCAGGCAGTGAATCAGGCTGCTGTATATAAAACACGACAAACTTGCCATTTACTGGCAAGCTGGGTAGCTTTGTGTTTACCTTGCCCGACCTTTAGTGCTTAGAAAAGCATTTGGTACAAGGGGTAATCAAAAGGTCATAAAATTGGTGAAGGTCCTCTGAGTTATTCCGCACTGGTCCTCAATGCCAAATGGATGGACCAGGAGCTCTTCTGTAAACCTCTGGATGAAGAGGGTTATCTGGAAGAGCAGTGAGCCCTGTGGTTCCAGGGAGGTTGGCAGAGGCATTTTGGACAGCAATCCCATTTCTTTCTCTTCCCTGGGACTGGACAACCACTGTTCTCCTGCTGCACCCTTGGAGGGCAGTGCCACCACATGGGTGGCCTGTGCTCCCTCTGCAAGAGGTGACAGATAGAGCTCCTCCATGCAGTGCTGCCTCCGGCCTCAATGCTCACGGGAAAAATGAAGCTGCCCCTTTTTCATTTTTTAAGAGCACTTGCCCTTAACTTTGAGCTTCTGTAGTGGCCCCCAAATACTTTGGTTTCCAACAGTTATTTACACATTTGCAGTGTCTGCCAGTCTCTCCCTGCTGCTCCTCTGGCAACGCTGATAGCAGGAGCTTTTATTAATTACTCCCCGAGTACCTGCAGTGCTCTGCTGCAGAGGGAAAATGATGAGAGAGAGTCTTTCCCCAGCAGGGTTTACAGGCTGGATACACAAGTAAACTATTAGCCAGAAAGTTTGCCAGATAATCTGATGATGAAGGGGATGGTTTTAAGTGTTTGGAAGAAGGTAAGGAAAAGAGAGAAAGGCTTTGTGAAAGCTTTTCTCTCCTTGTTATAGAGTTATGATTAAATAAAGTGAATGCCAAACAGTAAATAAGAGAAAAGCAATAAACATTAAAGGTCTAATTAAGAAAAAGAAAAAAAAGAACTGCCAAAACAGAAATAGTTTTGCAGATAGAAGTAAGAAAAAATGATGGAGCCTATCCAAACAGCAAATCAGAGCCTCTCTCACTGGCACAGACTTATGCAAAACTTTCACCAATCTTAGTAGACTGTGTGTGTGTGAAAAATTCAGGTGAATTCTTCCATTATTTTCTGTCAAGATAGTCTTTCCAAGTTTACATGAAATTCAAAACCAAAATAAAATCTTGTTTTCAGTTGTGAAAAAGTCTGGTTTCAGTCTGGTTTATGTCCCCCGAGTTGCAGTTTTTGACCCTTTTTTTTTAAATTATTATTATCAAAACGTATTTTTCGTTAAGAAAAAAAAGACTAAACCTTTTTCCAATGACATTTCTCTGTGGGATTTACCACCCGTGCATCCCATATATTTTTATAGAGAAAAGTCATGTCTGTCTTGCCAGACTACATTTTGCTAACGTAGACAGCCCAGCCTCTCTGAATCTCCCTTCCTAAGACAGATACTCCATTCCCTGATCATCCTTCTAGTGCAGTTCTGTCCCAGGCTCATCTTTCGCCGACGGATGCTGAGAACCGCACACCGTACTCTAGACTAAGCTTCACCCGTGCCCTGCACACACACAGACAGAGTATTCCTTGGTGGCTCTGGAAGTGGGCTGCCTCAGTGGCCTCCTGCCGCTTCTGCCTGACCCGATCACAACGGGAGTTCAGAGTCCTCCGCTGAGAACTAGGTGCTTGATATATAAGATTTGGCAAATTTTGTCGCAGTGGTGGGGGTTTCATCCCCACAGGAGCTGCCTGGCTGCCGGCGACCCCCGCCACACACGGAGCAGGAGCAGGGCGCAGGTGCCTGCTCCCCGTGCAGCCCAGCATTTTAGTGTTGCAGGATGGAAAAGCTATAGGTGCTTCAACTGAGACTAAGGTTTGGGGCAGAGTTGGGTCCTGAGTGAGAGGGAATGTCCCTGCTTGCAAAGACCTCACCCGCAGTGACAAGCTGGGAGAACCACTAACCTGGGTGAGACAGCACTCATTTTCCTTGGCTCGTCTTGAAGCAGCCCCATCTTGCAGTTTTACTTAATGTCGTAAAGTTTTGGATTTGCTTTTACATCCCTCGCTCACAGGCTCCAGCTACCTGCAAGGAACCAGCTACCTGCAAAGCCGCGTTTAGGCTAAGCTGCCAACCACATCAAACCTGCAGCTCCTGTTGCGAGTGGGTGCATCCAGCCCCACGGATACCTACAGGAAAAGTTTATTGGGCAAGCCACTTATTTCATAAACACGAGCTTACAACAACTGAACATGTATCTGCATCAAATTTGGGTCAACTGAACACGGAATGCCATTTAATTAATCGATTTCTGGATCAGAAGCATGATTAAAGTCACTTTAGAGTACCTGAGATTATTAAAACTATAACATACATCACCAGTGCTCAAGGCTTTTACATGCATTTTGTAACATTTTTAAAGCATTATCAGTTAGAAAGATACCAGTTACTCTCTTCCCACAGATACTTATTCTCCAAGTATAAAAATATATACTTCTCTGTTCTCTATATAATTTAGCAGAAAGATAGGGAAAGGAGAGGTACCTCTGCCTGCACAAATACAAAAGCGAACAAAATAAAAATGAAGAGGTGCATTTTATGTTGTTCTCCTTAAAGATGGAAAAAAAAGAGAAATTGTACCTTACAGAAAATAAGACAACAGAAATCTGTATTTTAACACAGCGAGGCAAATTAATTCATTGTGAAACAACACAGAAGTTGTTGGAAATATTCCAGAGATGTATTTTACCCAGGTTGTAGGTTGTTTCAACAGAAAGGTTCCATTTAAAGTGAGAATTAGGTTTGTCAGAAAAAACAAAACAAAAATTATTTTTTTTTCCTGGAAGGAGATCCAACTGCAGCAGCCTAAGAGGGTCCAAAGTAAGTAACAGCAGGCATCACTGCTAAAATTTGCTTCTGATTGACCAGAGAAGAGATGAGCACATAACACAAAGCGAGCACTGTAGTTTACAGCATAGGCCATGAAAAAGGGGGACACGAGCTCCAGAACTTAAAGCTCCGCTCAGCCAGGGAATCAGTATCTGCTTCTCCATCTGTAAGATGACCCTCATAGCAGGGGCTTTAGCAGCACTGGTGACTATCCACTCCTTAAAGTATCAGTATCTTAACTGAATCCCGCTGAGGACAGTTTTATGAGAGCAGGAACTTTTCATTACGTTTCAGTGGTGCCAGTTTGCATATGCCAGCACACTCGTATTAGCAAATGAGTAATAAAATGCCATAATCAAACTCTGTGCATCTGCCTTTGCTTTGCAGTGTCCTGAAAATGTTTCTAAAGTAGTAAGAATGCAGAAAGCAAAAAATACCCTCCATTTCCAGCTGAGCTTATATGAAATATAGTCTGACTGTGACTGGCAGAAAGGATATTTTGCTAATTTTTGAGAGACCACAACTTTGAATAATCACCATCAGTGAGTACTTCTTTTCGTATTCTATCTTCTCCATACATACACTTATTGTAATCAAATAATAACCATATGTATGCAGGTCTTCTACACAGAACAGTTCCTCTACCCATGGGAAGGCTCCTTTTTTGTATACCATGGTTATGCAATTTTCCATTTCTGCATAAGCTTTGCAATGAATGGAAGTCTTCCTCACGCCAAACCATTTGTTCATAGGCTGTTCCAGCCTGAAAGTGAAGGCTTCATTCAGAGACATCCCTTAAGTGGTGCTTCTCAGAAACCAGTAACAAAAGCTGCACTAGATACGAGGAAATGGTTCATTAAAAAACAATACCGAAAACCAACTAAAGAAAACCCCAGCAAAAACGAGATGCACACTAACTATTCTCCCTGAACTCTTACATCTAATTCAGTCCTGTTCAAATTTTAATTTTTAAAAAGACAGTGTTGTGTAAGGGATGGAGCAGCACCTAAGGTCTGAATCTGATTTAAATCCGGAAGAATTCCACTGAAATCAGTGGTTACAACAGTGCAAATCAGCAAGAGATCTAAATCTGTCCTAGCTGATTCCAGATCTATCTTTTATTTGCTATATGGCTTTAGGCAAGTCAGTGACCTTCTTTTTATTTCTCAGTTTCTCCATCCGTAAAATGGTGATAATACTGCTTGCATTACATGAAGATTATGGGGACTAGTTCGTCCCCACAGCAAGCTCTAGATATGAAAATCACTTGCAATCTCTTACTTTTTGCAGTCTCCTCCATCACCTTTATTGACTCTTTATAATCTTAATATGCAGCTTTTTGCTTGCATATTTCTCCTTTAAAAATCGTGAACCATAGCCTCAAACTCTTATTCAAGTTTTATGCTGTTTACTTCCAGGGCACGATTCACATAAGAAAAATGAGTATGAAATTCAGAATTTGGCCCCAACAATAGTAGTAAGGGGGAGAAAAAAAAAAGCAGGGATATTTCAAACAACACTCATAAATCACCACGCGGAATTAATGCTGTTTAGATTTGTTTCTTAGAGCTCAGAGGAATGCGCGCATTAACCGACCCATTGATGCCCAAAACAAGAAAAAAAGTAGTGTCGCAAACCCCCGTTTCGCCATGACTTCAGTGATGCGCACTGAGGTGATATTTGCAGCGGCAGTCAGTGCTGTTCAGCGAAACCAGGGGAAAATAAATAAATAAATAAATAAAACCCACACACATACATGGACACAACCTGAAAACACCCTGCCAGCTCTGAGGGGGACCTCTAGTGTGTGCTGGAGCATTTTGTGTCGCGCTGGGGGCATCCTTCACACACGGAAACCAGCGCAGCTGAAAGGCGGGCTCCTCCCGAGCCGCCTGCAGAGCATCCTTGCACGGGAGCGGGAGCGCGCCCGGCCAGCGCCGAGTTGCACTTTTTTGGGGAAGGAGGAGGCGCGCGGCTCGCCGCCAACTTCCGCGGCTTCGCCCAAGTTTTGCCGGTCCCGAGGAGCCGGCCCCGTTTCCGAAAAGGGGATGAAGATGCAGAGCGGCTTTTCGGAGGGCGTTTGCGCACGGGAAAGAGGGGGAATGCATGCAAAACCCCCAAATAAATAAATAAATAAGCAAACAGAAGCACCCAGTGAGCTGCAGCAGCCCGGCGGGGTCCCCTCGTGCGCCGAGCGATGCCGAAGGTGCCCTCGGCCGCGGTCCCTCTTCGGAAGGGAGGGAAAGCAAAGCAGAACACGGCAAGGGGAGGCAAAGGAAAGGAAAGGAGGTCTTTTAAGGAGCCTGCCGCCGAGGAGGTAGAAGCCTTTCGCTCATTTTTAATTTGCTAAAACAATCCAAGCATGCTCGGCGCCCCGAGGCTATTCTCAAATAAACTTGTATCTAGCTGCCAGCCGCGCTGATTGAAAGCAGAAGGAAAGCATTTTTTACAGCGCGGCGACGGCGAAAGCGGAATCCGCTCCGACGGGCCGGCACCAGCACCGGCACCGCGGCCGAACCGGGCCGCGCGCACCCCCCCCCCCCGCCCGCGGCGGCAC
>VWPW01030058.1:1077863-1163131 GCA_013389825.1 Crypturellus undulatus
GCGCGGCGCCCGCAGCCCCCGCCGTACCCGCCGCGGCGGAGCGAGCCGAGCCGCGCCGAGCCGAGCCGAGCCGAGCCGAGCCGCGCTTACCTGGAACATCGGGGCCGCCGAAGTGTCCCTCGACCTCCTCTATTTTTTTTTCCTCTTTTTTTTTTTTCCCTTCTTTTTTTCCCCTCTTTTTTTTTTTTTCCCCTCTATTTTTCCCCCTTCTTTCCCCCCCCCCCCCCAACTCACACTTCCGATATTTCCCTCTCCCGGCAGCGGTCTGCTCTCCTCGCTCCGCCAGAGAGAAATGCAATAGCTTGGCGAAGGTAGACGGAGCAAAATACAGAGAATAGTTGCTCCAGGGCTTTGAAACCCCTCAAGGCAAGGATCAGGATACAATTAGCTCATGTCTCTACCTCCAGTCTGAACCAATCTCCGAAATAAAAGTTAAATTAAATTAACTGGTCGCACGGGCATAAAATTGATCTCCTTCGAAACGTGCATATAGATAAATATAGATATATATATCGCGTGTATTTTTTTTTTTAGGATTTTTTTTGGTGGAAAAAACAGTCTCATTCCAGCCTCCAACTTGCTTTTTACTCTCCTCTTGCACAGAAAAGCTGATTTTAATCGTTGTGATTAGTTTTGATGTAACGTTTCCGCGGGCGATTTCTGCAAATGGATGGAGTGTTTCTTTGCCAGAAGAGGGAAAAGCAGCAGATGATGATAATTATAAGGATTGTTGGTTGTTTCTTTCTTTCTGTCTGTCTCCCTCTTTCTTTTTATTTGTATTTAGATCTGTCTCCTCACTTTCCCGAGCTGACCTGACATTGCCATTGCACTAAGGTCGCGCAACTTGTTGATTAGAATCACCTCCCGTTTTGATCGAGGGATATGTGATAATTTGGCAGTGGAGCAACACATTTTCTGTTCCCTTGGCTATATAACTTCCCAAATGACGTGTATAAAAATAAGCACATGGAGTCTGCTTTGCCCCAATCAAGTCTGAATCAGTGCCTGGGGGTGATACACAAACTCATTTCAAATGTTCAACCATGCAGAATTGCAGAAAGATTGAAGGAGTTTCATTGCATTTTTTTTAAAACGGCAAAATTAAAAGAAAACAAATCCATGTAAGCAAATCTAGGAATTTGCCATCGAGGTTCATGTGACATTGCACCCAAATACTACTCATTTCTTTCCCCAAAAATCCAGTTAAAATGGAACCTCGCAGATTTCCTTTTATTCAGTAGAGCGTTTACAGCTCTTTCTTTCAAAAAAAAAAAAAAAAAAAAAGCGGGGGGGCATAACCACATAAATTAAAAATCTTTTACTTCATTTATTCTACCTTTCTTAACCTCACACTCAGTTGTATATCGCTGTCTTCAGAGCCACAGTGTATGAGAGCTGTATTAATTTATTTTTTTGTTTCAGTGGGCTATTTTGTCATAAACCCACGGGTCACCTCCCATTAGTGTCACATCCTTGCAGTATACTTTTCTGAAACGGTATGTTTCTAAGCTCTTCACAGTCCATTAATTCAAAGACTTTGCTGACATTTCTTGTGAAAAAGACCAGGCTCAGGGGCCAAAACTGCCCAATAAAGCCCCTGAATAGAACCAGACATGTCCACCCAGTACCTACAATTAGCTTTTCATGACATGGTTTTTATTATTTTAGAGAAAAAAGGCAAAATATATCTATTATCTTTCTCCTAGACAGTTGCTGCAACCTAAGGAATTACTCATTCTCTTGCTGAAATGTACATGCAAACCAATTCACTTTATTTTTTTCCTCTCTTGTCAAGTGGTAATGCATCATAACATGATAAGATTTCTCACATAGGAATCACATCATTTTCATATGCTTTGTCCTGCTGATACAGAAAAAAAAAAAAACACATATGTTAATTAATCTACAACTTGACAGAAATCAAAAGGCAAAACTTTGATAAAGTAACTACACTTTTGCATGCCCAATTTTCAAATTACATTTCTAATATTCTTCCCCAAAATTAGTAGTGCACAAGAAGAAAGCCCGCCTTCAGCCAAGAAGGAAACCCACCTTCAGCCATTTATGCCTTCCCCACTTGGATTTGGGTGGAATACGCTGTTGTAAACCTCAGCACTGTTATGCAGCTCTAGCAATCAAGTCGTTTTCAAGCACTTAAAACTGACTGAGTAACTCGAAGATACTTATGGCTTTGTCAATTAAATAAAATCAAGGAATTTCTAAGTTTTCTGTCCAGATTAAATGGGAACTCAACCAAGTACAGTGGAGCCATGTCCTGACTTAACTTTATTCCTTTCTTACAGTGCATTGTGGCTCTTTGTATGTGACTGTTTTAAATGCTTCACTGCTCTTCTCTTTCTAATAAATAAATAAAGCAATGCCAGCAGCCTGGCACTCATTAGCAACCTGCATAATAGAGAGAAAAAATCAGTAAGGAAGAAATTTTAATTTTAAGCTTGGAAGTGGTAATTATAGAGAAAGGTGGAGAAAAAAAGAAATGCAGCGTGCTTTGAAAGTTGAAAAAAAATCTTTGTACTTTTATTTTACTCGCAATGGTGAGTTTATCAAATTATGTCAGTGCTAGTTAAAAAAAAAAAAGGTATTTTCTTAAGAAATTAGGAAATATACCTATTACATCAAAAAGCCTTATTTGCTAAAGCTTTCATCTCTGAGTCAGCAAATGAGGGGCTTAAGTCTCACATCCTATCTGTACATTAGTAATTCCTCTGCTCTGGTAACGCTATGGTTTAGCGCACCACTGGCAAGTGCCACCCTACCAGAGGATGGGGCAAATCCCCACTGAGCTCAGTGGCAGACCATTTTGGGTGGCAATTGGAGGTCTCCATTTGTCCATTGACAGATTATGATGGGATGGCATCCCTGTCCTTCCCTTTATGTGATAGTCAAAAATGCAAATGAAAACAGATGTGGAGAGATCTTTGAAGAAGTCAGTGCTTCCCTGAATAATTAAACATTTCCATAGTACTTTTTGAGGAGAATAGAGGATAACTCTGTCCTTGGTTATCCTTCTTTTTCACAGCTTTCAATATTCATGGATATATGCCTTGATTGCCTTAACTCAGACCTGAATTTATTACATTTATGACTATACTCTGATCTAGGGATATATTTTTAACATCAATAGAGTCCACAAGAGATCAATACAAAAGGTAAGAACTGTTACATATATCTAAATAAGTTAGTAGTGCTTACCTTTATTAACTGCTTGGAGGTGATTTGCATAGAAAGGAGAACTAAATTCTACTGTGTTTTACTTGGAGTTATCTCTTTTTAAACAGGTTTACATAAAACTACATTGTGTTTGTGCATTATGAATATTTTACTGATGCTGAATAGCAGTCTTAATGAGCTCAAACTGAGCTCAATATTTGATTTCTGAATTTTTGCTCAAATCATCACCTGTTCATAATTAGCCTCTGGAAATCCATAGAACTTTTTTTTTTTTTTTTTACTGTATCATTGTCAATGTTAACAGTTTGGAAAATGGCAGCTTTTGAAGAGGCAGGTTTTTCAATGGCTGCAGATCATATGTATCCACTTGCCAAAGGGCATGATTTCCTATTTAGCTGTAATCCTGTTTGGAAACAAGTACAGGGGCTATTCTCAGGAAGGCATGTCATGTCAGCTTGACCTTCTTTTCAAAGTTTCCTCCTGCCCTACCATAAGTTTTGTCCTTATTGCAAATTTGTTTCAGGAATATTAGTAAGAGCAGGTAAATGGAGAGCTAAAGGCTAGCACCAGTTGCTGCCTTAGATATTCTGTGGGTGGTTTCTTTTTTTTTTTTAGAGAAACAGAAAGCATTTAAAATTGTACTTGGAGGAGGAGCAAACAGGTCTGCTTCCAGCAGAAGCCACCACAGGTCATCCACAGCAGGGTGGGTGAACTAATGCAGCCACAGTTTGTTCTGCCCTGTTTCTAAGTCTTTAAGTTGCACTTCTGTCTTGTCACTTTTAGAAAATGTCCCAGAACCTGAATAAAAGTGTGTTCATATCTTACTGTGCTTATAGGTCATGAGGTTATGTTAGGCAAAGGTATACAGAAAAGGAAGAAGTCCTTTCCAGGCAGATGTTCTAACTCTGCTGTAGCTGTCCAGATGCAATGGATGTGATTGCTGAACCTAGTAAGAGGAGGTGGCTTCTCTCTCTGTATCTCAACACCAGGGTCACTTGGGTGCCAAGCTACCCGTGAGAATATAACCTGGGTCTATGGGCATCTCCTAGGGCATTTTAAGAAGAAACCGTTTCACTACAATGAAAAAGGAGGCTCATTTCGTCTTTAGTGTTATCATTGGTACGGTGACCCCCACACTGAACAAGGCTGGGAAGATATCAAATTTTGATGTATCGTGATATCCTGAGGGTTTCTGGGTTCCCTGTGAGGATATGGATGAGATTTCAGACTGTATGGGTAATAATTAAGGTGCCACATAAAAAAACCTCTCTTCAGGTTCTGAGGGCATCTTTCCAAAGCTGTCAGCACCCGATAGTCCCTCCACCATCAGTGGTATCTGGAGATGCAAAGATCCCCAGCAAATCATGTCACTCTGAGGTAAGCAAATCAAGTTGTATTTAGAAGAATGGCTTGGAGGGTGCAATGAGGCCCTGGCATCACAGCCTGCTATGTATATGTGCGCTTAGAATGAGTACCAGAAAACTCTCTGCATCTCTCTGAGGTTCTACTTCCTGCTTCCCTGCAGTTTTCCATTCCCCACTCCTTTACTTGCTTGGTGATGGCAAAGCCAGGCTTTCTGTGGGGCGGGAGGGATGGGCAGCACCTTCTCTCGGTCTCGGGTTAGGCTGCCTGTCCTGCTGCAGCGTGACAGGCAGGAAAAGAAGGATTCCTGCAAGCCATGAAGGCGGGCAGCACCCCAGGGCTCAGCGGTGCTCCTGCCTGCTGCTCTTCAAACTGGATTTACCCTGTGCATATTGGAACTACCCCCGTGTGCTTTATGGAAGAGCTAATGCACCCTCATGGTCGCCGAAATCTTTTCTGGGCCTGAAATCACGTGAAATACTGACAGGACTGATTTAAGAATCCTTAGTTGGCCTGATAGTTGTGAGGCCTGATGTAAAGCAGGCAGGATCCAGGGCATAACTGATAATGTATCTCATGAGATTGTACAAATTGCTCTAAGATCGTTTCAATTTAACTGCTCAACTAATTCTAATTAACGACTACGCTGAGGCAAAGACGATAGAGTGTGTCTGTGTGAGTCTCTGCGTATATTGGGGGGAAATCTGAATGGAGCAAAACAAATCTTTGATTTTTATTTAATTTTTTTAATGTTTTTTTATTTCAGCACCCTAGACCAAAAAAACACTGTGTCTGGAGGTAGTATTATCTATCTGCCCCGTTCTCAGTTCACCTGGTTCAGAAACACTTAGCTTTGCTTCACTGTTCTATTGCTGGAGCCAAAACTGTTCACAAGGAACCCTATAATACAACGGAAGTACCTTCAGGGCACCATATACGTTTATGTAAGTGTATCTCTGTGCATCCTTTGGGTGTCAGGATCTCCCACTTTCCTACCTATAAAACATATTCCCTGGCACACCTATACATGAGTAGAATTATTTGTTTTGTTAAATAACCAAACAAACAACCTAGATTTTTAACATTAAAGGCACACTTTTCAGAAATGTTCAGAGGGAAAATTAACATCAAAGGTTCAACACTTTCTTTCAATATAGTTTTCATATACACTCTTTCAGAAGTGGGAGATACTAACATAATATCTTAAGACATTGAATTAGCTATCTAAAATATGAAATTCTACCTAATAAACCATCCAATTCAACTGAGGAAATATTTCAGAGGGAAAAAAATAAAATCTGTATTAAGATTTGTTTTGAATAGCTCAAAGTCTGGGAATACATACATAGATTGTTGAGTAGCTGGTCTGGATAAGGAAAGAGACAATTTGTAAAATTTGGACTTGCTATTTTTTGTCCGCTGTTCAGAAACAATAATTTCCGAGGTTTCAGACCTATAAACAAAGTCGTAATGAATGATCTGCAGATTTTGGAACCAAACAGAATTCCATATTCCTTTTCTAGTCTCTTTTCTATAAGATAGCTGAAAGAGATACTCACTGCTCTCCTGCTGAAGAACCATCAGTCTGGAATACATACTTTCCAAAACAAAAGTGTATTATAACTTGTATTATATTTTTTATATATTTTTACAGCAAATAACTCATGCTGTCAATGTAATTCATGAGCTTTGAAAAAAATCATTTTGCTATGATCTCTTTGCTCTCTCTCTGAAGAAACAGAAACCCTTGGAAAACATCTGTACTTTTCAGTTGAGAATAATTTGGAGAAATCTATTTTTAAATCAATGATGTTTTTCTCCTAGCCACTTCATGAAAAGCAACATTTTTAAGCTCATACTGATTTTACATTATTATCATTTCTCAGGCTTGCAAGGAATTATAAGAGCTGAGGTTGGTTGACCCTACTTGACAGATGAGTTTATGCAAAGGAGGAACGATGCACAAATGTTAAGCTACTGTGCACTTCATTCCGGGTTCCCTATATAATGTGTGTGTCCTTGATGCAGTCATATGTTAATTTTCACGTTTTAATTATGCTCCAATACTTTGTTTCGTACAAGCAGCTTGTAAACCCTGAGCAATAGGCAGCAGTAGGTGCTTGGGTAGTAGTACAGGCAGCAGTATGAACCTTGCACCCTCTTCTTTGTTCGTTTCCTGGTCTGAAGCAGGGGCTTGCCAGAAGCTCATGGATATTTTAATCCATGCCCTGCTGGTCCTGTCACAGCTGCTAGGGGGACATGAAGAGACCCACAAGTTTAAAGAGGATTTTAGTTGACTGCCTGTGAAAATAGACACAGCCATTTCCTAAGGCAAAGGTTGAAAATGTCTGCCAGGGAAAAATGCCCATCTGGAAAAGCTCTCCCTCTCATGCCACAGTCACTGAAAATTGCTGTGCTAGTTCATGTAAGGGCAATACTCCCGCGTTAACCTCCAGGCAACCCTTCTCCGTCCCACCACCATGAGACAGATGTCGAGAGAAGTCCTACCTTGTCAGCCAACTTCCTGCTGGCCTGCTTTTGCTTTTGCTGTTGTTTTTCTCTTCAGTTTTCAGTCTCCTTGTGACTGACTGCACCAAGGAAAATGCATGCTAAAGGGGAGCCCCTAGAAAAGCAAGGACATGACACTAACCATACATAAATCTGTCCAGGGAAGGTGACACGAAATAGGCATCTTAGAAGGGCACGTAAGCAAGACTGCACTGCTCTCAAGACCATATGTATATGAGGAATGCTCCCTTAGCAGATACTGCAGCAAACGATGCTGGCAAAGATGCAGCTGATATAGATCCTGGTGCAAAGAAAGCAACAGGGCTCTACAGCAAAGCGATTGATTGCATCTTCTCCCCTCTGTAACTGCCCTACCTGTGCATTCTGGTAGCGCGCCACAGTGATGGACCACGACCGTGTGTGCACCCACTGGCCAAGTTTCCTTCTCCTTTTGCCCCTACACTTGACTTACCCATGAGAAAAGCAGAATTTTGCTAACGTAACAACATCCTTCCTCTCACTGTGGTGTCAGCCAGCAGTGTGAAAAGCAATAAGCAAAACATTCTGGAAAGATCGCAAATAGAGAGGAAATGTTCCTTACCATTGCCTGGGGATTTGCTGCCATTTAGCACTAGCGTGCCCATGTTATCATTTTTCTTGATTTCTGTCTCTCTTTTAAAAAATGGTGGTTGTTATTTGCTTTCTTTGACTCAGTGGTCAGGAATCAAGCTAAGACAAGCACATTGAGACCTAACACAGGAATGATCCTCTCCCGGTTAATTCTCCATGTCCATGTACAAATGGACTTGGAAACAGGTTGTGACCGTGCAGTGAATTCCAGCCAAACTTAAATCAAATCAATCAAAATCAATGAAGTTGCAGAAAGGATGTTGCCAATGTTTGTTAACTTACACTTGTCCAAGGTAAATTGCATTTGATCATCAGTTATCCCAACATACAGGATACATCTAGGCATTTGAATTCATCTCATGCTGCTCACAGTCCTCTTCAACAGCGTGGGACTCTGAGCACCATCAGCAAGTGTCATTTTCCTCTGCCAGGTCATTAATGCAAACATTTGCTGAGGACAGCTCCAGCATCCCCTTTGGGACTACTCCTTTCCCCGTCTTTTCCCACTACCAGCTAAAGTCCAAATCCTCAAAGAGACTAAGGAACTCGGGAAGATACTGGACTCCCTTGACAGTTGTGCAAAGCGGGAGTTGGTACACTCAACCTTTTGCAGGAATGAGTTGAACTAAAGAGTTATAGTGAGTGTCAAGGCTTAGATCATTATTCTTTCGGTATTTATTTTCTGTAATGTGCCTTGGAATTTATTAGTCATGACTCTCCAAGAAGTTGAGTGTCCCTGTTTCCCTGGGAGAAGTGGGTCAATACTCCTCTTTCAGCTGCTTTACAAACACCGGCTAACTAATCCATGCAATACCCTCCGGATAGGAAAACGAGGCAGAGAGATTATATGACTTGCCCAAAGCCACAGAAGGAATAAGTGTCAGGCTTATTATGAACAGGGCATATAGATCAAAGGAAATACAATGAGAACTCAGGATTTCCTGTCTCCCAGTCCAGTTTATGCAACACAGAACAACACTTCTTTCTCACTGTACAGCTTTTACATTTTTTTTTCCCAGTAAGAAATCTTGTCAAAAGCTGGAAGAAAATCCAAATAAATCATCTCAACTATTCTATATTGGTGAAGATGACTTACATTTGTGAAAGGAACTTGCACGCTTGCCAGCTTTCAGTGTGAAATGATGCTGTAAGATCACAAAGGCACAAACATTTTTTCTCAAGTAAAGTTAATACATCAATTTACCTCTTTGGCCTTAGCTATACAGCTGTAGTTTTTTTTTTTTTTTTTTTTTTTTTTTTTTTTTTTTTTTNTTTTTTTTTTTTTAACATGTGTTTTAAAAATTTCAGTCTTAATTAATCTAGTTGCAAATCTGTACTAACTGAAAGTTTAATCTACAAACTTCTGCATAATGAATGCTTTGTTTTTTAATCATAGCTTTTCTGGGAATTAGCATCTTGCAAATAGATGGGTGTATGTAACACATGATATACCTTTCCAAGCTGCCTTTCCAAGCTTCTTACAGAGCTTTCTGAGGAGTTACTTAATGCACTTCTATGATTTGTATGACCAAAGAAAATTTCACAATTACTCCAACTGTGCTCCTTGTCAATGGCGAAGTACCTACGGATTTCCAATATGCCAGGATTACGCTTCTCATTTCTATTTTGGACTGAAATTTAATTTTGCTGTATAGATCATATCACAGATCTGAGATTGCAGTTACATCTTACTTTAAGTACCAGTAGCAAACATACTCTGTTATATATTGTTCAGATTTTAAACATTATATGCCTTTATGGGAAATCCTTTTTCAGAATAGTGCTATTGAACTAATACTGTTCTATCTGTGTGTATATAAACATACATCTATATATGGGAAAGAGGGGACAGATTTAAAACTGTAAACAAATCCCTTACTTCTGCCTTTTAAGCTTTAAATGAAGAGTTATCCTATCCATGTTGAGTTATTCTATCCTTGTTCTATTCAGAGTCATTTTCTTTGAGTGAGTTTCCAAAAAATGACTTATTTAAAGAAAAAAAAAAGAACATAAGAGAGGGCTGAACAGATTGTGAAAGAACTGCGGGATATAAACCCCACAGTTGGAAGTTGCCAGCATGGATCAGAGACTACCAGCAAGTCCTGTGCCATGCACAACTACCAGTTTGGTGTCGGGGTGTTTCCAAATTACTGCAGCCAACCCTCTATGAGGTGGCAACTCCAGGCATGGGAGGGACCCTTTTCCTGAACAGCATTTCACCTTCATCTCATCTTCTCAAAGGATGCTTTCTGGGAGCTATATGACTTGCTGAATTCTGCCACATAACAGAATTTGAGTGCTTTTTTACCAAAAAGGTAAGGCTTTGTGCCGATCAGCTAGCCGTGTGAGATAGTGCTCTTAAATAGCTACCAATTGATTCATCAGGATTAAAAGTGTTTTGTTTTGCATCTCAGCCTGCTAATTCTCTTGCACCCTTACATTTACACTTGTAAGTTTTTATTCAGATATTATTTTGAATAATCAAATGAATGAAATCAAATTATGCAGTAGTGTGTTTTAATCAGTGAACATTTATTCCTCAATTCCTATATTAAGTCACTGAACTAGCTGAACACTTTGGCATAGACTTAAGTCTCATTAACTGCAATGATACTTAAGCACATGTTTAAATGCTTTGATGAACTGAGGCCTAAAGCCTCTTTATTTTTATTACACTAGATTAAGCCAGCAGTTAAATCTTGCCATTTGGAAAAATGAGCTATTTCTTACATTACTGTTAGGATGAGTATTCATTTAGGCATACTTTCCACCATATGACTTGACAGAAATACACATTACGTTCCCCCAGCATAAACTGAAAATAAATAGCAGTGAAAGAGTAAACCCTTGCTTGTGGGGATGCTGGTGGTTCAAGAAGGTTGGATCATGAGGTTTTGGTAAATCAAACCAACATAATTCAGCTGGCAAAATAAGATGGGAGAAGGTAAAATAGCCTGTTAGATACTGTCACTGCCATATTGGATTTTGCAGAATTTAAAGCCTTACCATGTTACCTTCAACAGCAGCAGATGTTACCCCCTTATAGTTAATCCCTTTTTTAAAGAGACATGTGTCCCTTTAGTCGAGCTAAAAAGGAGGAAAATGCATCTGAGCCTTGTGGATACACAGAGTAAGACAGACAGATGTTAGAGAGGAACATTTTGTTTGTTTTGGGTGAATTTGTTCAATGCTGCTTGGCAGACCCTTTGAAAAAACACTGGGAGAGGTCTCATTGATTATGCTCACTTGTAATATAGCCTGACTTCATCAGGGAATCATTTACTAAGTTGACAATGCTTTTAATTCTGGATACTATTTCACTTGTAGATGAGGCTAATATACACAGTGTGAATGTGGAAGTATTGCTTTTTTCCTCACGCCTTCACTGTTGCAGCTTCACTGGTGACATCTTCCAGGAATCAATAAAATAACCTAAAATGAACTAACTGTGAAGACTCGCATGGCAGAGAGCTAACAAAGTGAAAAGGACAGCAGCATCAGCTGCACTCGGGGCCAGAGCTTGTCTGCAGACACTTTGTTTCCGTGGAAATGTATAAACAATAGTAAGATGAATTTATTTGTTAGGATGACAAAAATGAAAGTGGGAGCTAGCTACCTGGAAGATGCCTCAGGGTAATGGTGAGTGCAGGATACAGACAGCCCTGCAGGATGGAATATCCTCATGTCTGGCTAATGTCAGTGACAGCACAAGGTTATCAGCACCATCAGCTGTCTGTCAGCACGGGCAAGAGCAAGCCAGAAAAGAAGGGATTCTTCTCATCATATGAGAAAACAGCTCAATGTGCATGATTGCCCCTTTGAGGCGCATGCCGCTGCTTTCATTCCTCTTTTGCCTCATTATCGCCATTATTAGGGCTCGGATATGAGTTCTCATTCACGGCCGACCACGGGAAATGGCAAGGCTGAACTCCCAGTGCTGCAGTTATCTCACCGACCAGGGACCGCAGCAGCACAAATTCAGGCTCGTGGCCTTGCTTCAGGACAGAGCAGAAAGGGAAACTGGACTGGGACTCAGATCTCGTGAACCCAAACAAATGTGATGACCGCAAGCATCAGTTTGAACTGAGCTGGAACCTCTAGCCAAAGACTAGAGCCACATCTCATAGCCACATCCTGCTTGAAACCTTAGTCCTGAGCCATCTTTTATGATGTTAGCTCTGCACTAGATGAAGTAGCTCACAGCAAATTAAATAAAATGCATCATAAAATGATGAAATTGCCATACACAGCTCCTGCTGTTCTGGCCCAAAACCTCAGGAGTCAACAGGCATCTTCTGTAAATGAATTCTTTATCAGATAGCAGCTCTTACTGTTGTTTGGGACACCCTAATAAATAAAATCAAATTGCCACTGTTTATAGAGGTACACTGTAGATGAAATGCTCTGGTCTCATGAATTTCATCTGAAAATCTGGCCAGTAATATTTGTTTAAAAAAATAAATCTGGAGAGAAGCGCTAGAACTCTTGCAATCTCCCTAGATGATCTCAGAATACAAGGAGGTGGGGATTGGGGGAAGAGGAAGGAGGGAAAAAAGGAAGAACAAGTATTATCATGATTAGCTTTGCCCTCTCTCTCCATCCAGACTATCAACCTTGCATCTTTTGGAAGATGCAATATTGGAAAAGAACAAAACGAAATGAAAACAAAACAAAACAAAACAAAACAAAGCACAGAGCACCCTGCTCTAATCTTCTGGTGGAATATACTGTACTGCTACTGTATAGTTTCATAGTTGAATCTACAATGTGATCGTAAACCAGCCTTGTTGTGTCCTAAATTTCACAGCACAAGGATTGCTCGGAGGAATAACCCCTTTTGTTTGGCACATTGGAGCCCAGATTGCCATGACTGTGGCTCATGTTTTGTTCATGTGTATACATATGTATATATTTTCACTTTCCACTCCTTTCATTTCTCTTGGAGCACTGAGGCTTGTTTATTTGCTGGTTTTAAATTTCTGTAGCAGAGGAGCTGAGGAGCTTTTCTTCTTTTTCTTTTTTTTTTCTTTTTTTTCTGTTTGTTCCCCAAACTCTTCTTGCAGTTTAACAAGTCAAATACAAAACACAGGGGGAATAAACATCCACACGATGGTAGTGTGCATGATATCGCATCATTGATTGGATATACTGCATTGGAACATCACACAAAAGAGCCTGTAAGCAAAAAAAAATTCAGTTGCCTGGAGCTCTGAGCTTTCAAATTAGGCTAAAGAGGTTCCCCTGATAACCAGCAGTGTTGAAGCTTTCAGTATTATTTAGCTGCCCAGACATCAGTAACAGCTTTCAGTTAGAAAGGCCCGGAGAGCTAACACACCAGCGAGGTAACCCACCTGCCCACTCAACACTTTGTGATCAAAAAGTCTATCTAAAAATCTTCAGTTTACTGAGCGTAACTGGGAGCAAATGCTGCTCTCCCTTCTTCAACACTATCGCAGCCTGTGCAGCCTATTTTGCATCAAAAGATCCATTTGAAAGTAGAGATCCCTTAGAGCTAAATATTCTAAACTGACAGAAAAATTTCTAGTGGCACACCAGCCTAAAGCCATATTTTTATGAGGACATCACTTTCTATTTCTAAGCTTCAGTATGCACTCATGCTTCCTCATTGCTAGGAGCCATGCCACATCAAGTTGCCTCCTCCCAGCTTTTATGTTTTTTTAATGGAGTCCAGTTTTCTGCCTAACTTATGGCTATCTCCCTGACAAATTGTCAGACCCTAAGTCTCTAGGATAGAGGTTTCTTGGTGTGACGCAAGCCAGAAAGAACATCATACGTATCATTAAAAAAAAAAAATCCATTTTTAAAATCTGATTATTTTCAAAAATTAAAGGGGATTTGGAAGAAAATATGAAACCAGATAAGTCAATATGAAACATGTTGTCCTCAAGCATAGGCGACGAGCTAGAGATAGGCAGACAGTCCTCTCCCGGGGATCTCGGAGTCCGCGGGCCTCATCCTGTGCTGCTGCCTCCCGGCGATACCGCAAATGCGGCCTGTGCTGGACCCCTGGTACCAGCGATGCCCCATGCGACAGCCCTTGGGTTGCAAATTCTTCTGGGCAGCCTCATGGCCTCATATCCAGCACTGAGTAGATAAGCAAGCAGCAGCCGCTCCGGCGTCCAGCTGCAGCCTGCCAGGTCATGCTGCTGGCTTTAAAGAAGGGATGGTGAACCTTCCTCAACATTGTGTCATGTGAGAACACCTTTCCTGCTATAACAGAGACCATACTTCTCCCAAGGAAGAGGTGTCCGTGTTTAGCTGCTGCCTCACAGGGCAGGGGAGTGCAATGTGCTAAAATATTCTGGAGGAGCAGCGCAGGATTTCCGCAGGATCTTGAAAAATACCGCATCCATCAAAGAAGGTAGGAATACTCACGTAAAGAGAGGACATGCTGTTATAAGCCAGCAGCTCAAAAGCTGTTATCTGCACAGCCTGCGAGACCTCTGCAGAACACTCAGCAACTGAATGTGCCCCAGCTGCACCACGACGTCTCTGCTTCATCCCCATGTACATGGAGGGGTGCAGAGTGGTGCGCACACGGGGCTCCTTGGTGTCCATACCCTGTGCCACGAGTGCCCTGGGCGTCACAAGGGCAGCTGCAAGGGTGCCTGTAGGATCCAACCACCCTCCTCTCCCTCAGGGTGCTCAGAAACCGCAACCCGGGCCACGGGGCCCGATTTTGCCAGCGCTCATCCATAGAGCCTGAAGGCACCGGCTTGTCGGGTGGCTTGCACCTTCCTCGTGACTGTAGCACCTTTTTTGCTCACACTAAATTGCCTGGAGATTAAAAGGAAAAAAAAAGAAAGAAAAAAGCAAGTGTTTATCTTTGCCTGTTGGGGCATATCCACCCTTGGAGCAGCAAAAGCTAAATTTGTCTCAGAAAGAGAAAAAAACGCTGGCTTGCTCTCTGCTCCCTGTGCGGACAATCTGAGGAACGCAGGAAAATGCATAACTAAGGAGCACAGCACCTTGCAGGTGACCTGGGCTCAGGCACACGTATCTTTATAGTAAAAAATAAAGCTAGTGTGTTCCCTACTCTCTCAGGTCTCACAAAGAAAGAGCTACTTAGCCTGTGACTAGAATCTAATTTTAATAGCCATTTTTTAGCACACAGAATATCTATTTTCTTTCTGCGATGTTACAACAACAAACAACTCAGGCCTCCCTTTCACTCTCTTTGGGAGCTTTTTTTTTCTTGCTTTTTTTTTTTTTTAAATTTTGAAAACACGCCCTGAATTTAGCCTGGTGCAAAAGGCACTTGACTTTCTAGAGTTGTTATAATGGTGACTTACAGTATGCAGGCCAAAGGCCTTGCATATCTTGGTAGCCATATAAGCATAAGCATAGGTACAGAAATATCCAGAAGCGGTAAAAATAGTAAGGTATGCACGGGGCAAGTACAGACTGTTAGCTAGGGACCCGTAATACAACATTGCCATCTTTAAAGACATTTTTGTTTCTACAATTTTATGACAATTTTTATGGCAATTCTGTAACTACTGTACTTCACTGCTTCACAGTGATTCCTTTTTATCTCCTGAGATTATTCTAGGATGTTAGGATATAATATATGGGGAGAGGAGCAGTCATTGCATAGCAAGCTACACATAAAAGAGGCATATAATCAATTGCTCTGATGTCATAAAAGTCACAGTCCACTGATCTGATGTCACTGTGATGGATTGGGACTTTTAATGCTTCATTTACGGGGTTAAAAAAAAAAGGGGGAAAGGATGTTATGTCAAAACACACGCCATTCTTAATGTGACATTAACAGAGCTAAATGGGATGTGGTGATATTTATTTGTGTGACCACAGAAGTGGAGATGAGGATCTGATTACACTCTTAGGAGCCTCGTTGTGTTTAAAGCGCCTCAGAAACTGCATTCAGGTAGGCTGACGAGTCATGAAGTGTGATCCAAGTCCGATTTTAGTGGCATAAATGTGGGCTGTTCTGTGTGCTTTCAGAAACCAGTGGGCGAGGGCCAGGAGCTATAAACATGAACTCCAGCTGAGGATCGCATCCAGTGTTTTAATTAAAAATAAGGGCTCAGCCATGACTTTGCCCCAGGTCAGGGGCAGCACATGATGGCTCTACCTAAGGAGCAGCCTGGGAGGCTGTGACTAGTCAAGTCACAATCTGCTCCTGCTTCCCACATGCTTGGCAAGGAAATACCCTGGACTTGCACTTCCCCTTGCTCCCAGTAACAAGTGCACAGGGGATAGGAAGAGCAGTGGGGCTGGAACGAATGTCTGCAAGCTTTTTTGTGGGCAGAGGTAAATGGATACAGTGGTCAAAAGGAGGTAGCTTTTCTCTCTCCTCTGTGATCTGTGATCAGGGAGAACTGCTGGAAGGGGAGTACATCATAGCCCTCAGTGAGGCAGCTCAAGATGGGTCACTTGTGGCCATAAGATTCAAGGCCTCCATAATTCTCACAATGTTAGGATTTGGGGCTAGATGAAATCGGGGAGATCATCTGTCTCTCATACTAGAATTGCCCATAAATGGGTATTTTCAGCTCATAGAAATAAATAAAAATAATGATCAAAGCCACAGGAACTGAGGTGTGGACACATACTGTAGCTAGCACATCCAACATTTTGCATTTAACCCGTTTTGTTTAGAAGCACCTTCTGTTAGGCAACCCTTGATCCAGATCACTTAGAAAACTGAGCCTTTGGCAGTTCCTCAGGAAGTTTTCTTAAATCGGATATGTGGAGCAGGGAATAACTCACAGGAAAACCCCCAAATTTCCGAGAATAAAATATTTACAGAAGGTGAATTTTTGCTCAACGGGCAAACATCAAGGATAATTGCTGACTGGTCCACATTACATCAGGAATGACTAACTGGAAAAAAACATACTGTATATATTTTCAATGCATATTTAACCCCCACAAAGACACTGTTGACACCTGGCAGTGCAGCTACTTCCTCTTAGGGTTTTACGCTCAAGAGGCAATAGGACTTTTTGGAAGTGGGCGAGATGCTACTACTTGCTTAGTCATTGTGTGATGAGGAGAGAGGGTATGTTATGAGAGAGATGTTTGAAGCTGGCTTTCCCTACCCTGGAAATCAGGCCCAGCCCTCTTCTAAAAACACATCAGGTGGCTATTTCTGAGAAAATATTTACCGGGGACCTTTGAAAGTGCTGCTGAGAGGTTTCAGGATCTGTTTCAGGATGAGGATCAGTAGCTCACAGTTCCCAAAAAGTGAACTAGTCAGGCAAGACTTGATCCAGTTTTGATACACGTTAGGAAGATTCTTCTCAACTGAGAGGACTGCAAACATACAGTTATTCTTTAGCAAATACCACAGCCATGAAATCACTGAATACAGGGGTGTTATGAGTAAGAACATCTCGCTTTGTGAGAGGCATTCAAGTTTTTGCACCTGGCCAGGCTTAAGTCTGGAAAAAAAAACAACTTGAATCATTCCCATGCAACATTCTTGCTCGTCCTGGCTGCAGTTAAAAGATGATCCTTGTCACCTTGCCAGAGAGAGACATTATCACAGCTCTGCCAGTGCTGCTCCCAGCTCTTCTCACCTCCCCATCTTCCCAGCCTCTGCTTTGCTTTCGTCTCTTTGTCCATAAAGTCCCCACATCACCACACTGTCTCCTTTGGCTCTGGAGAAGTGAAGGGGATGACCTTGGGAGCAGGTCAGGCAAGTTCTCCAGAGTATCTCAACCCCACTCTGGCAGTCGGGTCACTCCACCCAAATACCCCCAGCACCACGGGGTTGATTGTGGCCCCTTTTTCCCGCACCTGCCACCTTGCAAACAAGGGGTGAGCCTCAGCCTTGCAGCAACATCCTCTGCCTCCGCTTGGAAGCCTATTGCTGGCTCCCTGGACCAAAGTAAAACTAGTTTACCTTTGCATCCTGGCAATATGAAGCTTTTGAGGCTTGAAACCAGGGTTTACACTGTCGCTAGAAACCCTGATGAAAGCATTGCCTTGTGCTGTGCTGCGTCTTCCTTCCATCCATCCATCCATCCATCCATCCATCCATCCATCCATCCACTCATCCATTCTATCTCTGGAAGAGACATCATACTAAGGCATTCACTCCAGATATTTGTGCTAGGACTTATTTTTCCACCTTCTTTTTAAAAGTATCGTACAGTCCTTTCCCTTTATGTTGAAAGTAGAGTAAGAGAACTCAAATTTCATGCCCTCAGGTCTGAATAAAAGAATAAAAACAACACAATATTTGCATCTGCTTAACAGTCTCTCTTCTAGAAGTCTCTATGCAGAAAAATGGGGGGGAAAAAAAAACTCTTTCCAGGTTAAATGGAGTTGTTCAGAAAATTCTACAGAAAGCAAATGCAGAGAAGAAAATCATTGTCATAAATGACCTGAGAATTCATGGCCAATACGATTGGGAACACAAAGTCTAAAAAGGTTACATTCTCCTGCTTCTCTGCCTACCCCCGATATCAATGAACATCAGCTAAAGGTGGCTGAAGAACCAATTTCATGCATCTACTGTAGAAGGAAATGAACTGAGCCAAGGGCAAAAATAAAATTATACAAATGTTATTATAGACTAGCCTGCTTCTGTCCTAGTTTAATTCAAATTTCAGTGCTCCAGGCTTAGCTACTGGCAGTAGCCTTCCTGAATAAATCAACATTTGCTTACATCTAAATTATTAGGGAAACATGTGACTTTGTTTATTGTATAAATTATACGCAAGGTTAAAGCATTAACCGTTCAGCTGGCTTTGTGCAGCCGCAGCATCCCTCCCAGCCCCTCCGAAAACCTTTATTGCCCAAACACCCTTCATTTTTCGGGTGAGCTGCTCGGGGAAAGCCCTCACTGCCGTGCGCGGTGCAAAGGGGAGGCACCAGCCCACGCTCTCCTGGCCGGGCAGCGTTGGGACCCACTTGGCGCTTGTGTTTGCACAAGGCGACAGGGGGAGAAGCTGAGTGGCACCAACAGCCAAACACGTGTGTCCCCTTTTCCTTTCTGAAAAAGAAATAAAGTAAAAAGCCCCACGGAGCCCTTCTCCCCCAAAGCTCAAGCCACCTGGTAGCCTGGTCGGTGCCGTGATTTTTGCTACGAGTCTATCAGCGCGGCAGCTGCGTAAGTCACTTCCACAAAGTATCAGATGCCATTAGCAAAGCGTCCAGGATATGGCATCCAAATATGTGTCTCCTGGGTTTCTGCACTGTCAGGATGTGTCTGCGGCCAGATTGAACTGCATATTTTATTTACATTTCATTTACACTTACAAATTAATATATGCTCTCAAAGCCTTTATAGGGCCATTGAACAGAGCTGTAGTTTTATATTCAGCAACAAGATGTAATTTCCCTCTCAATAAAATTGTTGTTTGTTTTTCTTTGCACTCCATTATTATGGAAATTTCACAGTTTCTCAGCTACAGTGATGTCTAGTGAAATGAGCAGGCCACTTATGTGGATTTTTTTTAAGCGTCCTGACTCTTTTCTATTTATGCTAATGGTATTTCATGCTAATGGTAGTCTATATTTTGCTTTGATACTATTAAAATCTGACTGGCTTGAGTAAAGGGAACGTTTATACAGTGCTTTCTGGAAATGCTCTAATATAGCAAAACCATCACCAATAAGAGCATGGTTTTTAAGGGGGCTCCGTTTCCCCGCCTTTCAGTCCAAAAACTGAGAAATCCTTTAGAGGTAAATTAATTTTGCTGATTCTCTTTCTTATTTTCATTCTTTGTGAATGGTAACTTACTGTGTAATTTAGCTATGCTGTGAGGAGCTCTTCTTCCAAGAGGAATTCAGGAAGCATATATTGTTTATCCCAGCCTCTGAACATAAGGTTTACAAATCCCATTACCAAATAATGGGATTGGAATTCCTATTTCAATTTTGCATGCATCCCTTTGCAAAAATGTGCCCTTCCTCTCCCTATTGAGTAGCTGAGATATTCCTTCACCATTAGAAGGGCTCTGCTTTGTGATAACCTGTCCACGCTTCCTTCCTAGGCATTGCCACAGACCTCAGTGGGGCTATGCCCACAGACGTAGGCACAATCTTGAAAGAAATAACAAAAACCCATTTTCAGCCCAAAACGAAAACGAAAATGAACTCCATCTCATCCCATTGCCTGAAATATGCATCAAATTCATGAAAAGAGACTTGCTGATTGAAATAACTCAGCGCAGAAAATGTAATTAATATTTAGGCATTTATAACTACAGAGTGAGGCTGGCTTCTATAATAATTCACCTTGATGCCTGCCTTCTGATCCGTCCACCCAAATGGCACGGAACATAACGCAGAAGCGAACGAATTCCATTTCCCTGCATGGACCCGTCCAGGGAAGGCACATGCTCGTCCCAGTGCTGCGAATCCTGTGGTGATTTTACGGGAGATACCGGAGCTCCGGGGAAGCCTTCCTTGGTCTCACCCCACTGTCTCAGGGCTCCTGCACCAGGGATAAATCTGGCACGGCCACATCTTCCCTCAATCGGAAAATTGTCCCCATCTGAGTGACAAGCCCGGGCACCGAGGTCAGCCGGGAGGCCTGGCTTAACAGAAGGCTCTAATGAAGACATTTTCTCTCTCCTGGCTGACCTCCTACAGCCGACAGATTTGAATAGCCTCTTCCCCAGCTGACAAAATGAAATACAGGCTAGCAAAGATCAAAAGCACTTACCATTTATCTATCTAGTTATTCATAACGTTCCCCCATCACCATGGTATCTGAATGCCTCCAATGAGCTGGGGAAAGTTCCCTGGGGCCAAGAGCCTCAAGTGCTTCCTCAGAGCAATCAGAATTGCTTTCTGAGGTTTTTTTTTTTTTTTTTCCCTTTTCCCTACTCTGAATTTTTATCCATTACTGTGGATCATTGTGTGGATTAAAGGGAGGATTGAATCAACTGGGCAAAAGGCTTTGACTGAATTTGCATAAACTCTCGGCTGGCTCCGGCATTCTAGCTTATGATCAAAACACTTATTTTAAGAATAAAAAAAAAAGTGGCTTAAGAGAACTGTTAAAAGTTTCTGACAGCAAAGCTGCATGTAAGACCCCCGCAAATTAGTAGTGACAAAGCTCCTATTCTAAAACTAAGGCTAGATATGTTTTATTCACTGAAAAGATAAGTAAGTTCATGAAATGAGATATTTTTACAGAAAGATACAGAATTTGGCAGTGGGATTTTTTCCTCATCCTCTTAATTTGTACAGCACTTTAACCATCCCTCACATAAAGCCAATACCTCATTACCACTAGGAGCAAGGAAGTCAAGTACAACAACAAATGTTAGATGAGGGGCTCACCAAATGAGGCCCATTAGAGACAGAGGCCATGGCAAGTGGATGTTTTTAGAGAAAGGTGGAAAGATTATTTGTAGTAACTAATAATCCAGGAAAAAAAGGAAAAAAGATCTCAAAATGTGTTTCTAGTTGGTCCAACAGTGCCCTGTTCTGTACTCAATTGTCTCCCCAAAACATGTTAGACCAAATGATGGTGGTATGTCCTTGTAAGTGCAGAAAATACTGGACAAGTGAATTGATTCATTTGTCTGAGCGTCAGGGGTTGTGCCATAGGGAGCACAGAGAGCATCACACTTGGCGCCCACTCGTTACTGCAGAAAGGACGCGGCTTCTGAAGTCGTGTCTGCCAGCTCTCCATGCTGAAAACATGTCAGGGTCTTCAGATGGTTCTGCATGAGCACCTGGATCATGCCCTCTGTGTCAGCACCTCCTATCTCACCCCAGTTAAATGCCAGCTGTGCTTGCACAGCTTGGTTATCTGCAGCATCAGGACATCCAGACTGTCTTCTTTTATTGTGGGTGCCAGATCACCACTTTTATAGTTAGAGAAGAGCTAACAACACTAGTAACCCTGCTTTGGAATCCAACCCTGGGTCTTGACTCAAAAGCAGACAATTCGATATTATTGAAATTCTGTCTAAAATCTTCATGTTCCCCTGCCACTAAGCTCCATAAGGCATAACACTTTAAGTTAGTNCAGCTGTGCCTGCACCAAACTCAGAGAGGTTACAGTTCGGGTGCTTGGTTATCTGTAGCATCAGGACATCCAGACTGCCTTCTTTTATTGTGGGTGCCAGATCATCACTTTTATAGTTAGAGAAGAGCTAACAACACTAGTAACCCTGCTTTGGAATCCAACCCTGGGTCTTGACTCAAAAGCAGACAACTCGATATTATTGAAATTCTGTCTAAAATCTTCATGTTCACCTGCCACTAAACTCCATAAGGCATAACACTTTAAGTTAGTTGAATTAATGCCCCTGAATAATCAATGATATTGAATAAACACAGTACCAACTCTTGCATTTTTTTTCATGTTTCTTACAACATTGGGCATTTGTCTTCAAAATCCAGCTCCTGAACTGATTGTATAGGAATTTCATTTTTTTTTTTAGAGAATGGGTGAATAAACAAACAAAATACAGAAAGAAAACAATAAGGGTATTTTCTTCAAAAACAGTCCTATAACTTTTACTCTAACCTCAGAATTTATCAAAATTTTATTCATGATTTCTGAACACTTGGTCCTAGCATTACTAAAATAACATGACAGATTTTTTCCAACAAGGGACTCAAACTTCACACAAAGGTGAATATATTTTCAATATCTTATACTGAAAGCCAAACTCTAAGCAAATTTGGCTCTTCATTTTCATTTGTTCATTTGTTCTTACTTTCATTACTGAAATCTAAAATAAAAATTAAAACAGGTGCTGTCAAAGGACCATAAAAAGGTCATCGGATAAGACTATATGAGGACCGACCTGCTATGTCCTGGCATTGATGTTACTAGTTTTCTTTGAGACTGCAGACAAGTCTTTTGCTGAGTCTGTGCTCTGTTCCTATATCTGTTAGCCTCTTCCTGTATCACTTTTCCATTTCTCATTGGTATCGTGAAGTCAGTTTCTTTATTGTTTAGGAGGCATTGAGATACTTCAGTACTAACACATCTACCTACAAACTACAAAAAGAAATTATTAAAGGGATGACAGTATTCTGATTCTGACATCTTCTGATTTGCATTAAACTTTGAATAATTTATTAAGGACTAACTAATAATGTGGCCAACCTTATGATTAAAAAGAAACCCGAAGCAACAGAGAAGAAATCCTCTACTGGATTATCTTATGGAAAACTCAATCAGGCTATAAAAACAAACTAAAAATAAAACTAACATGTACTCCATTGACCCCAGGCATTTGCAGTTGGATAGTGTTCTTCAGTCTGTCCCCGACAGTCTTGTGTGGTGTTGCTCTACGACAGGACTAGCAAGTGCTTTCTGCTTGGAGGAAGATTCATTTCAGCCCTCTGTAGGGGGAGGGATTTTGAGCACAAACAAAGCCTAAAAAGAATCACATTTCAGGTGTCTAAAATTCTATAACAGAGAGTTAGGAATGGTTGTTCTCATGGAAGTAGCTACTTATTTCTTTATTTAAACCGTATGAATGACAAGAGATTCTGTACAGTGCCTTGCTGTGCCAGGGCAGAAAAGGCTATTTTATTTAATGCCTTTTATTGCACAGATGGTAGCAGACATCTCTGCATTTTTTAATTCAGGCTGTACAAGAGACTGCTCTAGTGGAGCTGTATTTCAGTGGACCACTTTGGGCTTTTAACACAGAATCTGTTATGTTATCATAAATTTATAAAACTAGTTTAGGTAGAAGCTAACATGTGAATCTCTGCAGTAAATGCAGTAAAACTATGCTGCAGCTGTCAAAGCAAATGAAACTGGTATCTCATGAAACATCACGTGCTAGTTTGTTTGACAGTCTTTGGTTACATATTTGTTAATTTGAAAAAATCAGTAACTGATAGAGGGGCTTCCACTTGCTAGTGTTAATTAGCTAGGTTTTGCCAGATGTGCAAAAGCTTCTTGCAAGGCTGTTCCAAGCTCAAAACTCTTCTGCCCATGCAGGATATTACATCAATCATACACAGAGCAGTATAAAAGGTAATAAGCTCCAGTGTACTGTATGTATAAACAGTCTTGATTTTTTGGTTAGGAGCATAATGTTCTATCACATAAGAAATCTGGGCTGTGGTGTTAACCTCACCTAGCTCAGAGTTTTAGGAGCATCAGAGAGGTGATATTTTCAGCCTTGGAGGGATAATGTATCATACTTGAGCACCTTGTTCACAGCAGTGCTGCAGTCCTGAAATAGGCTATCATCACTTCTCGGGGCTGATAGCTTTGTGCTGCAAGGGAGCAGCAGCACCTAATGCTCCGAGGAGGGGGGATCTGAGTGTGGAAGGACAGAATTTAATGAGGAAAAGTAGTTCTGTGCAGTAGTGCTTTCTAGTTCCTCAGGCTTTGTGTCCCAGTCAGTTCTGGGTAGGCAAGGGTAGGTGCAAATGTCTTAGGATTTCACAGACATACACACACAGATTGTGTAGATTACAATTATGATTACACAGATTACAATTATGTAGGGTTCATTCAGGGGCATTACTTACAAGTGCTGTTTTCAGGAGCTGCTTCCGTGCTTTGCACTTACATGCTGTCCCTAGAGAGCCCTGGCTTACCTTCAGGAGGGCACATAAACCTAGCCCATGTCAGAGTGTCAGCAAGTGGTGACACTGCGGGAAATAAACCACCAAGATGCTGTCTCCAGTTCTCCACCTTCCTCTGTCCAAGAGTATCCAACCTCCTCTCTCATTCCTGCCTGAAGTAAGTCCTAACAACGTGGTTTAACAAATGGGCTCTCCCTTTTGCAGACCAAGAGATGTGGCCAATGATGGCTCCAACTGAGGACATGATCTGATCCTTTTCCTGATATGGTTTAAATTAAAGTAGTGATCGCTGATCCATTTGAAACAAGATTCGAGGCAGTGAATCCCAAACAGGCATTAACTGTATCCTACAACAGATTAAATACCTCGCCCACAAATAGAGGCACAGATGAAGATGCAACTTTTTTCCTAGAGCTTTCTATCATGTTGCTCTGTTCCTGAGGAGGCTGCATCTGCATTGCTAAGCGTATTGACTGTTTTGGTTCCTGTTCTGAGGTGTCCAGATTTATCAGACATTGTACAGTGTGTTTTAACACAAGATTTTGCAGTGATCAGTCACCCAAAAGATAGTCACCAGCAAATACCACCACCCCCCAGAAGAAGTTCAAGAGATCTTTTGTACCTCTAGAGACCAAGCTCAAAGTGGCCCGTAATCACAGGTAGGAGAATTGGTTTTCTACTGATACAGAGAAGTGGGCTACCTGGCTTGCCGGCGCTGCAAAGCTAATAAACTTGGGCACAGTGCTGCAGGAACATGAACACAGCTTCCAGAAAAGCTGACCTGAACAATGGTGCATGGGCAGATGGAATCTTATCTATTCCCACATGATGGTTTCTTTAGGGAATTCCAGTGTTGATCACGTTTGATTTTGCCTATCTGGGAAAAATGATAAAATCCAATTCTGAAGCATTATGACTAGAAGGAAAAATGATTGCATGGTTTCTATCCTGGCTCACATTCCATCTTTGTCACCCACTTTCCACCACCATAAAACTGGGAACAACAGAGTAGAGTAATGTTGATGTGAAATCTAGAATTTTCCATTCTTGTTGTAGCTAAAGAGTTTCTGAGATGTCTATGGATGCAAGGATGGAGAAAAGGGTCAGAGCTACAAGTGGTAAATATGATTGGGAGACAGAATTCATGTGGACCCCATCTCCACACAAATCTAGATTAGTTTTGGCATGGACGTGAAATTATGAATGCCTTTCTCCAGCTCTTTATCTGTGATATTGCTCTTTTTTACTCATAGAGGCAAAAATTAAGAGCTGAGCCTACCTCCTTCTGGTCTTGTACCTGAAGCTGGTTCTGCAGAGTAAAGCTACAGCTACCTATTCTTTCTCCATTGAACTGCATGGTTTGAAGATGTTCCTGTCCTGGTTGCTGAAGTTGCTACTCCTGCCAGAGGACATGATCTTGTGAGAGCTTTTGGCCTAATCAGATAGGTAAGGTTATACAGATGAGGAAAACAGTTTTGCTGCCCAGCTTGAAGCAGATAAGGAAGGGCTCACATGCCCTTTTCCTGGCCGAACGAAGATGACAAAGCTTTCTGGTAGGGCCATGGTAAAAAAAGTGGTTGGGAATGATAGTCTTTGACAGGTACAGATGTTTGCAGAGTCCATGACCTCATATAAAACCATCAAATGTCATGGGAAAAGCAGCCAGAGAGTGTCAAGCATAATATTCACCAATGGGAAAAAATCTATCCAGGCTTTTAGGCACTAGAGGACTATGGCACGTGGTGTTGAGGCTGCCAGAGGTTGCAGGACTCCTGGCTCTCATCTGCCTCATCCAGTTTCTCCCTGTTTCTGTCTCCCAGTCTCCTCCAGAGGCAGGGTCAGCTGGAGGGGTGACACAAGGGATGTCCTTTCCCCATGCTGGCAGCCAACACGCTCTGTCCAGCATGAGAGCTCAGCAGCTCCGGAGCAAAAGCAAGCACGCACGCAACCTGCAGTTTTGGCTGCCTACAAAAGCAAGCGCTGACCCTCAGCCCTGGCAGCAGCAGTGCTGAAGTGCAAAGTGAAAGGAGCAAAAGCGTGGCTTGCTTTCTCTTCTCTTTATCTATTTATTGAGCTAGTTAATCTAGTCTGGGATGCTGACTGGTCTGGGGGCAGCCTGTGTCATCCCTAAGCTATCATAACCTTGATTAAACCCAAGTACCCTGATAATGTGAGGGCTATAGCTTTGTGGCCCCGCACTGTGCAGGCAGAGGTCGGGAAGTACAATTACACGTAACGGCAGATGCAGAGCACTAACGTATGTGGTAAGATCATGTGCAGCTCACAGCCCAGCAGCACTGGCATAGCCACATGGCTTTTCAAAGTGGATGTGCTGAAGAATTGGAATTTGAGAGAGTGGGGGGAGTCTTTCAGAAAGCACTTTAAGACCTGAAGCCACAGCAATTTCATCCTGGTGATTTGCTTGGCAAGCTTCAGCTGTGATTTTTCCTTTCTTTTGCTGTCCTTTCCCCCAGATATTAGTCCTGTTATTGTGGCACTTTGGGTATATCATGGAAAAGACCTTTCAGGTAAAAGCCCTCTTCCAATAAGAAAGAAAGCAAAACAAAATATATCTTGAACACTGAACTTTATCAAATCACGGTATTAAAACCCCTAAGAGCTTCAGTGCTGAAATTTGTGGCTCTGAGCTCTCTTCTTTTACAGTGTCTCAATTCTGAGATGATTCGTTAATATCAGCAAGGCCAAGATTGATGAACTAGAGAAAGAGAACAAGAGGGAAAGAGAAAGAAAGACACAGAGAAAATCACCCCAGATAGATATACATATATATATACACATTCATGTACATATTTAGTATATATACTTTCGTATATATATTCCAGTGACTTTCTTCTCATTAGTTAAAGGTGTAAGGTTCGCTATAGCTGAACAAGCTAGTGTTTCTTCTGAAAATCTGTAATATGCATGCAAGGAGAATGGGGAGAGAGATGCGAGCTTTTAATCTAGAAGCTGTATGAGGAGTTTTATTGGCATAAGTACAGGTGTGAAAAACAAAGGTTTTCTTGTTTAGCATGCCCATGTTTCACGCACAGCCAGGGAAGTGCTGACGAAGCAGCCGCACTTGGGGGAAGGGGGCTGTTTACTTAGTAGGGAAATTACAGAGCCACAGAAAAACATTGCTCATGCTTTTCAAAAACTCAGCACCACTCAAACAGCAGCATCTGAGGTCATCTATTAATAGGATTTACACTACTGAGCAAGCTGTCTGGGGAATACAATAGAAATTAGTTCCAGGGCACCTTTGCTTCCTGATGCTTTTGCAAGCAAACAACACATAAAAAAGTCAAGATTGCTATCTATACTTCTTTGAATGTAAAGACTTACTCCTGAAATAAGGCTGAGGGTAGATAAATGCCATCCAATTGCATTTTTTTCTTTCAGTCTACTTAAAAAATGGCACAAAGAATTCCTCCCTGGCTTCTGTAAGGATATGAGGAAGGGAATAGAGTGGGAGGGAGCAGTCTTCCAGCACCCTCAGCCAAAGAGCTGGCTGCTGCTCAGAGCGGAAAGGAGTAGATGCTGCGCGTGGGCCCTGGCAGGGCTCTTCCCGGGATGCTCTCCTATCTCTGGCCCATCTCATGAACTGCTCTCCTCGGAATGCGTGGGGGTGCAGCGAGCAGCAGCCGGGTCAGGGCACTCCTGATAGCAGTCCCTACCCTCTTCACTCCCTACAGAAAAATGCTCCCATATAAAGCTCAGCTGCAGCTGAAGAGCTGCCAGGCGCATCTCTTTGCTTATTTTTTATCCAACTACTTAAGCTCCAAAATTCTGGATTTCTAGTCAGCTTTCTCAGTGTGTGCTGGGGGGCAGGGGAGGCCACATGAAACAGCTCTGCAGTTTGTGCCCCCAGGGCATGTCTACATAGTCTTCGTCAGGCAGATGTGGGCTTGCTTTGCCCATTCTCTGTAATCAGCCAAAAGCCACACACAAGGGTTACCCTGCTGTGTCTCTCATGCCTCCAGCTATGCAGCTTCCCGTCAACCTAGAGCTACCTGCAAAATAACAAAGATGCGCCTTGTGAGCAACACAGGGCTTGAGCCCTTGAAAAATACCAAAATTTGGTATCACCAAGGGTCGAATCCTTCTCTCTCAGGGAGGGGACATACAAGCAGACCTCATCACTTGTCACTCCACGTGGGTGAACAGAAGTTTTGAGAGAGTTTTTAGAGGAGTTGTTTCACTAGATGAAAGGAACTGACATGTAGCCTAGGAAACAACTTCTGGACCTCCTGTAGATGTGTCATTTTAGCTTTTTGCTATAAGACTGAAAAGGTTCCTGAAGCACTAACTAAGGCTTTGCACTGAGAAGATACACAACTGGAAATATAAATCTCATGCCATATTTCTAAGACAGTGATGTCACAGACAGAAAAGGAAGATATAAACAGGGAAAATCCATGGTTTACATCCACAAGGAGGGAAAAAGCAGGGATATTTTAAAGATAATCTTTAACATTTTCTTTGTACAAAGCAAAATTTGGAGACAACTCTGAATGATAAAAACCAGTGAGGGGGTATTACTTAGTATCTAAATTCTTTGGAAGGGTGGGCCCATTAAACAAAGTGCATTTCAATGCTAGGAATGCAATAAGAGTGGCAAGGGTAGGAGTCCATAGAAAAAGGCAGTAGAAGCAGAGAGCATCTGCTGGGACCATTGTTGCCTGAACTGCAATTGCAAAGAGGATACACTGAAAGTGCACAATATTGAGTCACAGAAATAATTGAGTGATGGTTTATGAAGACCTTGAAAGACAGAAAATATTGGACATTAAAGAGCTCCTGAACCAGCACCAGTGGTTGAAAAATGAAGTCTCACAAATTCAAACAGGAATTCAGGCACAGATTGTTAATGCAGGTGATTAAATGCGAAGCAAGGTAGCCAGGATGGCCAGGCAGAGTTCTTGTTTCTTGGTATCTTTCTTTACATCAAGATATACTGAAGGATAAAAAACATGGTCAAATAAGTTTTTTCTTGTCTCAAACTTGATGTATCTTGGATCTTAGAGCTGTCATCAAAACCTGTGAACATAAAATCTGTTACTTGGTGCTTATTTAGAAGCACAGTGCATCCATGGTTTGGGGTCTGTGTTTCTCCATACAAGCATTTTGATTCTGTGATTGCAAAAGGAGGCAGTTAAAGAATATAGGATACTAGGTGATCTAAGCCAATGTAACACAAATTGTCACTGATGTACTTTGAATTATGCTGATCTAGTTGTAAGGGTAACAGCAGACTCTTCTTAATAGAGTTAATGCTGCAGAAAATTTTCACATGCACTGATTTTTCTTCCACGCTGCCAAAAATGGCACACCAAATGCTTTCCATTCAGGAAAATTGCAGGGAAGTAATCACTGCTTCCCCACTTCCCTCTCTTGCGTTTCAAGCACAGGATTCTTGTGCCAGGTCTGCCTGAGTCTGCTGTGATTTTTGGTGCTGAAGAGAGAACACTGCAGATGATCCTGAAGGTCAGGTGAAGGTAGAGGAACTGCAAAACAGCGTGACTTTGCACCCAACTGCAAGCTAATCAAGAAAGAAAGTTGCAAACAGACAGTGTGTGTCCTGCTAACCTAACCCTCCCAGGGACAAAAGCCTCCCTTCACCTAAAGGGTTAGCACTGCTTATTGGAACACGACAGACAAAAGAAATGAACCCCCCTCGTGGGATGCGATGCTCTATTAGCAGATATTACCGTCTGTGTTTATCCACTCCTATGCCACAAACCCTGAACATGTGCTACATGCCTTAGGCACTCATTGGTTAATTTATTTGCGCGGAGTAAGGCAAAAAAATAGTAATAATGAATTACACAACGTGGTACAACCAGAGAAAAGATGCTCTGCAGATTTTCTTTCTTCCTTTTTTCATCTGTCTTTCCTCTCAGCCATAGATAGAATATAAAACTACAGGTGAAAGTATGGTCTGGTACATTAATAAATCTTATGAGAAACACTAAATAATTCATTAAAACAAATTAACAAGTTAATAAGAGCAGAAGTGAGTTAAAATGCAATAAAATACTATTAATACATCTCAGCCTGTATCCGGAGCCTGTTTAAAGTGAATCTATGCACAATTGATGGGAAGATGAGCTCCAGCTTCTGTATGACTAGGTATAGGACACATCATGTAATATCATCCAATCTACAAGCTGTTTAATCTCTTTAGCACTTCTTAAATGGAACTAAATGTGATCTGGACTTCAGGCTGCTCAGTTACTGCAGTGATGAAAATTTTAGAAATCAGAGAAAGCAGATAAAAATAGCAGAAAATATCATATAATCAGAAAATATCATATAATTTGTGAGATTTCTTTCCCCTCGCAAAAAAATTCAATTTCCTTTCTTCAAAATTTTTCACTTTAAATACAAACTCCTTTTTCTTGGACAAAAAGATCTGGTTGATCTGACTGTTTTGATAAGAAATTCTTAATTGCAAGAAAATTATCACACAATTGTTTTGAATGGACTCTTGGACCTGCTATCACTGCAGCATTGATTCAAGGTGCTTCCATTGCAATGACAAAAAAATCTGAACAAAGGAGGTTGTGCTGAGAGAAAAAGCTAAAGGAAATTTTGCAGGAAAATAAATTACCTGCAATCCTACTGAGATTTCAGATGGGGATGGAGCTGCAGGTCTGCTGAATCAGCCCTGCTGAATCAGATCTGTGCTCTGCAGGGATCTGTGATTGCACTGGAACTTTTCAGGGTTGGAATGGAAGAACTGGAAGAATTTCATAAGCTTTAGGGGTTTTTTTTCCTTTTTAATATTAGTAATTAGATATGTTGATATAATTACTGTGCTTTTTTTTTTTTGATGTTTAGCATGTTTTGTCCCTTTCATGTAGATAGAGAACCCAAGAACTCAGAGAAATTCCTAACTCAAGAAAGAGCAGATATCTACAAGATCTCTGGTCCTGAGAGAGCTTGCTGAGCATTCCTCAACTGCTCTTTTGAGACAGGAACTGAGCAGAAAGAAGGGACGTGACCTCTCCCTTTCCCTTCCCTCCCACGNAGAGCAGATGTCTACCAGAGCTCTGTGAAAGTGAGTGAACTGCCAGACTTGGTCCTGAGAGAGCTTGCTGAGCATTTCTCAACTTCTCTTTTGAGACAGGAACTGAGCAGAAAGAAGGGACGTGACCTCTCCCTTTCCCTTCCCCCCCGCGATGGAGCCCCTGGCACACAGGCGTATTGGGAGTCTGCCCCAGCACCCTTAGGAGGGGTAGCAATGTCAGGAAACCCCTCCAGCCCATGGAGCACCCAGCGCCGGGAGGGCACCTGGCCAGGTGCTCCTTTCACTGGTGTCTGCACACCCTGCGCTGTCCTTCTCAGGACAGTGCACTTTGATATCTCAGAACAATACTGCGCTCCCCACCCACTCTTTAAAAGGGTATTGGATTTTCTTTTTACTTTGGCGGATATTGTGGAGGTCAAAATAATTGTTGTAGCAGGGAGAACTGAGTTCGATGAGTTTCCACTGCCACAGAGGACACTACAACAGGAAGGAAAGCTGAAGCCACATCTTGGTTTCAATGGAAGGTGGATATCTTCCTCCTTTACTGTAATGAGCAATGACAGCTGCAAAGGCATGCCCAGCTTTATAATGTGATAACTTGTTTGCCTTCTTTCTAGCCTCAGGCAGGGTCCTTCCTGACTGCCTGAACTTAAATATGAGTGGCCCAGCCTGGAAGGGAGTGTGACAGATGGCTCCAGGCACAATCTGCAAGAGAAACATGTGGATCAACTTGGTGAGGTGCGAAAAACAGGCAGCTCCTGAGAACAAAGATGTGGGAGTGGGGAGCGTGGGGACAGGAGCATGGCAGAGCCTGCTCGGGGCATGTCACCAACGCCTTCAGCACCAGAGAGGTAGTATCCCCAGCAGAGCTGATTCAGGCAAAAAACAGGAGCAAGAATGCTGTTAATAGACATCTCCCAACTTTTCTTTCTCTCCTCCCACAGTTTTCATGAGGTACAGCTGAGCACGGGGTCAGCAGCTTTGCTGTGACAAACTCCCAGATGTTTCTCCTGAATAAAACTCGTCTCTGACTCTGACTTCCATCTACTTGCTAGGCTGGAAGGAACTCTCCCACCTTCTGGATAGGTTTCTACAATGGATGTGGCAAACCTGCTCTGAATGCGCCCGGCTATCCATTGGGCACGGAGAGGCTCAGCTATCCCACTTTTGGATAAAAATACACTAGGGACAAATGGTGGGAACTTCCTCAGCTATCCAACTTTTGGCTGAGGATAGCTGAGGAAGTTCCCACCATTTGTCCCTAGTTTATTTTTAACACTGCCTCCCTCAGAAGGTTGACTTTTCACCAAGTGCTCACTCATGATGCACTTCAAGATGAGGAAAGCTGAAAAACAAGTAGGGCTTTGACTAGTTCTTTGTAATTTAATGGCTGCAGGGCAATTACATGATCCAGGTTACATTAGTACTTGAGTTAATGGTTAATATTAAGATATGATAGGAGCAGTTTAAAACTTTCTGTAGGCCACCTCAGCATCAAAGGAGCAGCCCCTGCCTGAGTGGGAAGATCAGGACTCCCCCACTCATGGGTGGCCCTGTATAAAGGTACTCTGTGGCATATCGCTACTTGACTCAGCCCTACGGAAACTCCCAGGGCTTCCCAGACCCGCGGTGGGGGATCCCCTCTGGAGTTCAGCATTTTGGGACAGTAAAGGCAGGCCAACACACTGCAGTGAGAGTGCTGACCTGGGCCAGGCTCGTGGCTATTTTGTTTTTCCCTCCCATGTTTAGTCTGAAACCTTTCTCTGGTTCAACCTTCGGTCCTGCAGCGCAGATGTTCCGCAGCCTGCATTCTTCTGAAAATAATAGGTTATTTCCAGGGCACTGATTGTCCCTATTTAAAAGAAATAATCCCTATTCTCAAGAAAGAAGAAGTATGCCTCTCCTACTCTGTCATCTCTCCTAACGCATTGCAGTGAGGGTTAAAGGCGTGTCTCCATCTCCTCCCCAAATGTCTTTATTAATAGCTTTCAAATATTGGCCTCCTTAGGCCATGGGCAGATGCAACTCTGGACATGCTGGAGGCTGCATAGCACTCAAGGAGATAAGACAGTTTAGTTTAACACAGCACGAATGATTCCAGCCTCGAGTCCCAATCAAAGAGATTTACAGCTGTTTTAAAAAGACAGTAATGTTGACTTGACTGGTGAAAGAATGCATGAAACCACTCTCAATAAAAGGCCCAATTTTAACAAGTAAATAAAGGTTAGAAGCACAAAATACATAACTTGATTATTATTATATCCTTAAAAATTAGCGTGATATTCTAATTATAATGTCTCAGTGATGTTTGTACTTTTGGAATTAACAGTCAATACCCCACAAGAAACACATATCCTTTAGTTAAAACAATTAATAAAACAGACAGTGAAACAGATCTCCTTTGTCACCATTTAGGAGCAATTTAATACAATCTGTCCCTAATATTTTACGATGGAGAAATCCTATTCTGTAATTTCTTTTTCAAGCCTCTGTCCCAAAGTGCTGTTAATTTCGTCTTTTTTATTTCTTTAATGTAACAACCCTTGCTCAGCACTGATTTGGACCAAGCCCTAGGAGAGGCATTCAAGTGGCGAGAGCAAGAGAACCATTTCCCCCCCAAAAAGAGAGCACGGCGATCCCACCCCTCGTAGCAGGGGGCTCTAATGAAGTGACCATCTGCAATCTGCACCAAACAATTATCAGTTGCCTCCCCTGACTGCACTCCATGTGCTGGCACAGCCTGGTGGGAGGCGCACCTCGCGCGGCCGGCGCGGGGCCGTGGGCGCTCGCGGGAGCCGGTCACGTTTAGCCCTTCACCACGAGGCACGCAACCTGCTGAGCAGACAGGTGCTGGCTGCGCCGATGTCCATGGGCGATGAAGCCTGGTTGTCCTAGCAGCTGACATCTATATCTAGATCTATCTGGATTTTTAAACTGATACAACATGAAGAATGTCACTCTCTGTTACTGTACATGCGTGTCTTATGGATATCCTTTAAGCACAATGCCTTGACCACGTCTGCCCTGTTTTCCTCAGCGGATGGATTTTTGCCATTGTAGTGGGCTATTGTTTTCTGTTGTTTTTCTTAATTTATCACTCAGTCCAAATGCTTCTGGACGTGAATCCAGTTAGACACTTTCCCCAGTTTTGTAACAATTCCAGTGTTTCTACTTATATTTTGGAAGCCTGTAAACTTTCCCTCTCCAATAAAGCTTAGTTATTGAAACTAAAGGCAATTCTGCCTTAACTTCTACAAAAGCTTTAACGGGAGCTTCCTACGCTAAGTGTACTTAAGTCCTATTGATGCCAGAGGAACAGATACCACTACATGTACTACAGCAGTACAATACGTTTAGTTGTTCCTTTCTATTTGTTTTTTCAACCTTGTTTCCAACTACCTGTCTGTAGGTACTAAAAAGGTATCGTTGGTTTGCTTGGTCTGAAGCTTAAATAAAGTGAACATGAGCTTTTATAAAATCTGTCTCAAAAATATGTTCCTAAGATATTCTTCAAAAGGCAAGGCTGACATATTTTTACATGAATGTACATTCTTCATTCTTCATTCAGTTGCATTGGAGAGTTGGCTACTACAGTACTAAAAGTCAGGTAGAGAAAAAGACTGTGAACAGAGAAGAAATTTATTTAGTGGACTCTTCACTGTCTTGCTCACAAGAGGAAAAAAAATCAGCTGCCTGTTGAGAGAAGTTTCAAAAAAGTATTGGAGGTATCACCTAGGGTAAGATCAGACAGGAAGTTCTTATCTAGGTCTCGGTCCATTCCAAGGAAGCAATATCATGCAGCAAAACGTTTTCTGTCCAAGATCAGAATCGAAAGCAGGAGAGCCTGTTTCCATTTAGATGCTTCCGCTGTAGTCCTGGTCCCCCAGCTGCCTGACCGTCAGCCTCCAACTCATTGGGGTTCATCTGGGAGAGCATCATGGCTTTGACATGATCCTCATCTGTGTTTTCTTCATGGGAAAACCAAGGGAAGGACTTTCTAGCAATGCTGTGACAGCCTTCCAGCAGCATAGGTTGTGCTTTGAATAGAGGTAGTGAGGTCCTGGTCCAGTTAAAAAGGTTTTCTGAGAATAGGGCTGATGACTGATGGGACACTATTCAGTGGTATCTGGCTAATGTGCTAGGAACTACAGGAACAGAAATTGCTATGATATGTAGAAATGGCAGATAATCTCTTGGGATTATAAAGACATTTTTGCATACCTTTAAAACTATATTTCATTTTTTGTCTTAAGGCTTACTCAGCATCCTTTATAACCTCATAGGTAAACGAAATCAGCAGAGAGAGCACCTCATTAGGCAAAGAAGTTTTCATTTCTCTAGTAGCACAACTGGCCCCCATGCAGAGGCTCCTGTGTCCTTGCAGGGTCCCAGGGAGCAGCCAAAGTTAGGCATTTAAATCTATATTTTGACCTTTCAGGAAGATGGCTTGATTTTTCGTGGCACTGAATAAGCACAGTTTCCAGTGATCCTGCCACAGTTCACGGGTGCTAACACCCCTGACGAAGTACCTGAGTGCTGCACGTCCTGTTTCCTGCTTCCCATTTGGAAAGGCCAGATCTCAGCCCTGTATGGCTCCTGCAGTGATTGCTGGGGCTTCCTGAAGCCGCCACACCAGAGCTCTAATGGTGCAGAAATGTCACCTACAAGTTGAAGAAGAAAACAAAACAAACTCCCCGCTCCGATCATGCTCAATGGTGCAGGGAAAAGTTATTGAGATGAAAGATGAAAGGATTGTCTCTCCTTCAGCTAAGATTTTAAATTAAAATGAGCGGTTTTAGCTGGTAGGAGCCAGGTCTTGCAGTCCTGTACCTCTTGCAGCTGCATCTCATCTGCCACCACCATGCAGATGGAGGCAGAAGTGTTGTGATAGACCCAGGGTTGACCCGTATGCTTTCAGGAGGGTCCATACTGGTGCCTGGCACTTGGGTAGAGGGAACAATTTTACACTGCTCTTTACACAGAGATTTTGGATTTTTCTGTCCTTTGTGTTCTGCAGCCTCACTGGATAAAACACAGATGAGTAAATTCTCCCATTTTCCTTCTTCTAGCAAACCCTCTCATGCCAAAATGTTACTCAGGGCTGGATCTACCAAAAGGTAGGTAAAGGTTGTGCAGGCAGTCCTTACACGATAAAAAGCATATACTGTACTGGGCAGTGCTAACCATTGATGTCCTCTTAACCTCCCTCCCCAATAAACTCACACATAAGACTAAATCCAGATAGATGACATCCACTGCTCTCCCCTCATCTACCTAGACAGTCATTCCATCATAGAAGGCTATCAGGCTAGTCAAGCATGACAAGGGGAAACCCTTGGTGAACGCATGCTGACTATTCTTGAGCACCTTTTTATCCTCCACATGTTTGAGGGAACAGCCAGGACGAGCTGTTCCATGAATTTTCCAGGGATAGAGGGGAGGCTGACCAGCCTGTAGTTGCCTGGGTCCTCCTTCTTGCCAGTTTTGAAGACTGGGCTGACATTGGCTTTCTTCCGGTTTTCTGGCACCTGCCCCGTTCTCTAGGACCTTTCGAAGATGATGGAGAGCGGCTTGGCTACGACATCCGCCAGCTCCTGCAGCATTCTCGGGTGCATCCCATCAGGACCCATGGATTTGTGGGTGTCAGTTTTCCCTAAGTGCTCTCTGACCCAGTCTTTCTCTACCCAGGGCAAGTCTTCCTCTCTCCAGCCATCTTCTCTTGTCTCTCAGGTCTGGGATTCCAGAGGTCTGCCCTTGGTTTTTGACACCGTCCCTCACAACATCTTCCTGGGAAAGCTCCAGAAGTGTGGGTTAGATGAGTGGACTCTGAGGCGGATTAACAACTGACTGGATGGCAGAGCCCAGAGGATGGTCATCAGTGGCACAGAGTCTAGCTGGAGGCCCATAGTTAGCGGTATCCCCCAGAGGTCAGTCCTCCATCCAGTTCTGTTCAATTTATTCATCAATGACCTGGATGAAGGGACAGAGTGACCCCTCAGCAAGTTTGCTGATGATACCAAACTGGGAGGAGCAGCTGATACCTCAGAGGGTTGGGCTGCCATCCAAAGGCAACCAGAGGTCCATCCAGACTAGACAACAAGGCGGTGAGAAACCTCATGAAATTCAACAAGGCCAAGTGCAAGGTCTTGCACCTGGGGAGGAATAACCCAATGCATCAGTACAGGCTGGGGACTGACCTGCTGGAGAGCAACTCTGCTGAGAAGGACCTGGGTGTCATGGTGGATGACAGGTTGACCATGAGGCAGCAGTGTGCCCTCGTGGCCAAGAAGGCCAATGGCATCCTGGGATGCATTAAGAGGAGCGTCTCCAGCAGGTCGAGGGAGGCGATCCTGCCCCTCTACTCAGCCCTAGTGAGGCCACATCTGGAGCACTGTGTCCAGTTCTGGGCCCCACAGTACCAGAGGGATGTGGAGCTGCTGGAGAGAGTCCAGCGCAGGGCCACGAGGATGATCAGGGGCCTGGAACATCTGCCCTATGAGGAGAGGCTGAGGGAGCTGGGCTTGTTCAGCCTGGAGAAGAGAAGGCTGAGAGGGGACCTGATCAGTGTCTGTAAGTGCCTCAAGGGAGGCAGTGAGGAGGATGGGGCTGGCCTCTTTTCACTGGTGGTCACTGACAGAACCAGAGGAAATGGCCACAAACTGAAGCATCAAAAGTTCCACAGGAACTTAAGGAAAAATTTCCTGACAGTGAGGGTGACAGAGCACTGGAACAGGTTGCCAAGAGAAGCTGTGGAGTCCCCTTCTCTGGAGATCTTCAAAACCCACTTGGACTCAACCCTGTGCCACATACTCTTGGTGACTCTGTGTACAGGGGGGTTGGACTAGATAATTTCTAAAGGTCCTTCCAACCTCGAGCATTCTATGATTCTATGACTAAGCAGAGAGTAAGGTCAGCCACCATTTTTTTTTGTCTTTATGAGTAAAGATATTGGTAAGATACATTCCTGTTCTTTGATGTCATTCAGCTAGTGCTAAGCAGTGTTTTTTGTTTGTTTTTTTTTCAAAAATAGCATTAGCAGTAACATTTTCACTGGGGGGAGTTACTTATTTTCAGCAAGTGTAACTGAACTCAGGACAATGCTTTTTAAAATTGAACTGAGCAGAAAGTGACTTTTAAGCCATGGATTGGTACCACCAGGGCATCAGGCCTTTCAGGGGTCAAAAATGAGGGAGAAGTGATCCATGAAGTGCTGGAATAAAACTACCTAACTATCTAAAGAATTTTCAGAGAACTATGTAAACCAGAAACAGAAGGAAAATAGTTTAACCTTTTATTCATTATGTTTTCATCCTTGTAGATTGCACTATTGGGGAAGACTTATGATGTAAACCAATTTGAAATATAAGGACATAGCTTTCAACGGTCTTTTTTGTTATTGTTTTTAAATGGATATATTGTTAACAAAGGAACTATACTTGAGTAGCACTAGATAACCTCAAAGATCTGCAAGTCCTAATTCAGTCCACTCATATTAGTGGAAATATTCCATTGACTTCAGTATGCCGTGGATTAGGCTCTTGTTACAATACTTGTCTGATCAACAGCACTGTGCTTCAGGCACCTTTGCAACAACTAATCCTTATGTGGCCTTCCAGCAAACGGAATTATCATCCTTGCACTTGGGCTAAACAACCTAAATGATGTGTGGGGGAGGAACTGAGAACTTAGGGTGCAAATCAGTAGAAACCAGCTAGCAGCACTTTTGCCACACTAAACCAGCCTAAACTAGGTGGAAGCAAAATGCAGAGAAAGTAGGCAAGGATCTGACTTGCTAGAAATCGGTGCCTCTTCTGGGCTATATGCACATTGTTTTGCTTTGATCCAAATACACAAACTCTATTTGGAGCTAGGTGTCTGTGTGAGATTAGGTGCTTAATGTGTCTCAGGTCTGAACTTTGTAGCTTAAAAAAAATCAGGATGGTTTCAGCCTTTTTTTTGACTTACAGAAGCTTACAGATTTTTCATTGCCACAATCTATCTAAAAAAAGGGAAACCTATTGAGAGAGGCTTTCTTTTTTGGTCATTTTTTATCACTCCAATGAAACATTCCCTCAGTACTCAGAAATGCATGTGCTCAGGTGCTAACATGCTGTCTAAAGCAATGCCTGATGGCAGCACTGTTGCAGGATCTTTTCTGTCCTAACCTGCTTTCAGAAGAGGTTCTGTGCCATCAGTTGTGATTAAAAGAAGAGGCTTTTTCAAATCTGGAGTTCGCCTGCTTACTACTCAATTAGCTTACTCCTCAATTAGCTGGACTTGTTCTGATTAGCAGGAACTATTGCTTTATTGGGGTTCCTGGACATCAGAGTCACCAGAGACTGCAAGTCTGATGCATGGTAAGGTATCCAAGAAGGGCAAATGATCCTTCTGGTATAATTTTGGTGAAATTCCAGACGCTTAATACTCAGTAATGTTAGGTAGCAATAGAACAGATTTTAAGAAAGTCCACTGTGCCTTTAGGAACTTCAAGAGGTAAAACTACCTACTTTTTCCAAAATAACCAAAAGCTGCCAGTCCAAAATCCCATTAAGTTACGTATCACTGGGGATTGCTGGGGCTCTATTGGATAGAATAGCCATTTAGGGTAATTCTCTTGGTTGGAATGGATCAAGAAGATCCATTTCCTGTAAAAGAAGGCTTGGAAACCTTGCAGATAGGTTATTTGGAAGTCCATGTATTCCACACACATCTTTTTTTGCCCAGTAAGGCCTTATATAACCAAAATATAACAGCACCTTTTCTGTGAAGTACCTGTGTGGTAGGCAACTTATAGCACCTGTATTGTCTCTCTCTATATCTATATATGTATGTATATGTGTGTGTGTAAACGCAGAATATGCATTCTGCAGTGCAGAAGATTTTAATGGCTAATTGGTTATTTGGGGCACTTAAAGATGAAAAAAAATAAATGCCATTAGAGAGAATTCATTTGTCATAATGGGCTGTCAAGATTGTCAGAATCTGTGTATCCAAAACAGGCAACAAAGGAAGAAAGCTCAGCATATTGAAAAAAAAAAAGAGAGAAAGTTGGTGGCTTTTCTAAAGGTCTTGTATTTTTTTCCCTAAGGAGAAATACAAAGTATGCGCCCAATGTTTCAGCCAAGTTTCAGAAATCAGTTTGATTGAGGATTTTGAGGATATTGCTAATCTTTTCCACGTTAGTACGTCCTAAAGCCAGTTGTATCGATTAGTCAAGGTGAGTGTCTCAGATTTCTTCCACTGAGCTGCAATATAACATCTGGCTTTTACTAACAAATAGCAAATTAGGTTTCTGCTTTGTAGGCTATATTCTTCCAGAAATAGCAAGTTCAGTAACGAGAGCACCGTGAGGTCCAATTGTAAATCAAATCCTAAAAATAGCCTCTGTTTCTTTTAGTGAATTTAATTCTTGTGAGAGGTTAGGGAATGGCAATGTAAGACAGCAAGGATACTTTATCTGCATTTAGAAAAACAGCAAAATAGCACCATCGCCCATCTGCATAGCCAATAGTGGGGCCTTCCCACCTGAATGAGCAAACCTCTCCATCACTTTCTCCATGATGGCTCTGTCTTAACTTGTCCAGGGAAATGGACATTAAAGGGGTCAACAGAGACAAATGTGTGTTTTTGAGATGCAAATATCTGCCTACAAAGAACTGGAAGGAGACCATCACTTCCAATTTAGAAATAAAAATAAACCCTACCAGGTGGGAGTGACTAGCAGTCATAACTAGTCCAAATCAGTGAGCTCCAGGGAAAAGTTTTATCTTTGTGAATTCACAAACCCTCTGCACTGCACCAAGTACAATTAAAGAACCTGAATGGCATTCTCCTGAAATATCTTCTGTCGCCTGAGCCATATACATACATTTTTCTATCCAGTGGGAAATATTGGCTATATAATAGTTTGCAGCTGTATTCCCTGTATTCCCTGACTTTGATGTAGCAGCAGGAGCTGGCAACTTGTCTCCAGATGTCTAATCTGCTGTTGGTATTGATTGATTTGTCTACCACTGCTTCCTACAGTTATATAAACATCCATTTCTCATCCACTTTCTCAGCTATTAAAATTTTATAACATTTAGAAAGACAGCCTTGGTATTTCATGAGCTGTAGTCAACACACTCCTGAGCAGGAATTTGTTAGCCAGGTCCGAGGTGTGTGCTCAACCCAGACATTGCATACATTGAGCACAGAGAGGCAGTGACAATTGGGATAACTAAAAATCAGATTGAGGCTTCCCTGTTATGGATAATAAACATCTCCTAAGTACCTGAAATGTTGTTCGTAACAGCTGCTCCCTATTTTCAGATCTCTTGAGCTCTGCAGAAGCAGAAGAGGAACTAGCCTCCAATTTCTTTCTGTACGCAGTTTTGAATGACAGCTCAGACTCATTCCATCATAGCAGGAGCTGATATTCTGCAAGTAAATATTAGAAAGAAAGAAACTGAGATGCTGTTTATATGCCATAAGGGAAAAACTACAAACAACAGAAACAATAACCTTTTTTTTCCTCCATCAGCATTTGCAGTTTTCTGCCCAGCATATTTTGACATAAACATGTTACTTTGATCTGACAGTTGTCATTTTTTTAATCCAAAGTGCATCTGAAAGTGAAAGCTAGAGCCTTGCATGAAATTCTTTCCTACCTGGCCAACAGTAATTCTGATCAACAATTTCTGCAGCCAGGAAATAATTAAATTCCAGATGTTCTGGCAGCGGTATATAAATACTTATTTTTCTTCCAGATATTAAAAAGGGACTACCTAAGTCTCAAAAGATTTGCTTTCTTTCCTCACAGAGGAGAGAGTCTGATTGGTTTTAACATTCAGATTTTTCTCTTCCCTTTTTGTTTCTCATCTATATTCAAGAATTAAGAGACTGTCCAGGGGAGGGGGAAAAAAGTGCAACAACCACCAGAGCTCCTAATGACAGTAGTAAAAGGAACAGGCTATTAGTATAAAGGGGTCACCACTGGTTTATGCCTTTACAGTTTTCTCTAATGAGGTACAATGTTGGGTAACTGGTGTCATGTGTCATGTCATAATGCATCACACTCAGATTAGGTTCTGTCATGTCACAGAGTGTAATAGGAGATGACAGATACAATGAGACCCTGTCAGTCTAGAAATCTTCTTTGGAAAAATTTTATCTATAAAGATTTAGTATTTATCAAACATGTTAAGTGTAAGTCAAAATGAGGAGAAGGGAGAAGAAAAAGTGGGAGGGAGTGAAAATGGTTTTTACAGGGCAAAACAGAGCAGGGTGAAAGGCCAGGTCTCAGAAATGTCAGTCAGAAAGTCAAGCAAGCTGAATCCCTGTCACCTAAACCCACAAGATACGCTCAGCCATAACACAAGAGATGCTCAGACTTTGAACTCCAACATTTGGGACTGTTCAGAGCAGGTTCTGGTTCAGCCTGTTGTTTTATCAGTTCATCCTAGCCACTGGAAATCTGTTTTGAATGCACATTCCTATCAGTGATTCCCTGAGAGCTCAGGCCCCTGAGTCCAGGTCTGAACAAAAGATTTCCTGCGCAGCTTGGGAGACGCTGCGGGGTAGGGAGGCAGTAAATTCATCCTCGCACACCTACCCAATAGCCCGGAGCAGACCAAGGGCTGAACCAGCGCAGCCCAAGGCACGCTCACATCTGCCATTTATTGTGCTTTCCGTGTCTCCTTAACCAACCTGCAGTCGCTGTTGCACGGGTGGCATGCACGCAAGTGCTGTTAGCTGCTGACTAAGCCGACACTGCGCCGCACCACCGCGTTTCGACACACGCGCCAAGAAAATCTGGTCAGACGCTGTCGCGCATGGTCCCACTGCTGCGTGGCGGCACACGGGGAGGCAAGACGGTTTGGGGACCGATCTTCTCGCATCTTCAGCCCACCATACATCTGCTTCTCACGGCAGCATGGAGGACACGCTGCCGCGTGCTGTCATCCTCATGGTGATGGACACAAACAGGCGTGTGTTCCCAGAGCTGCAATCAGAGCTGTGATTCTGCAGCTCAGGACACCTTCAGCAGAGCCTGAAATCAAAGCAGTGTTTTGGTGGGATTCTTTTCCTCCAGGAACCCTCAACTTAAGTGCGAGGGTAGGTACTGCTCTCTGGAGGGCAGGATGCTGCTGCTCGCCTGAGCAGACCACACTGCAGGTGTCAAAGACCATGTCCCAGCACTCTGCTCAAGAGGTGGCCTCATGGCCCAGGTGCAGAGTGGCCTCCACTGACTTCCTCCTGTGAGCCAGGTCTCTAATGGGACGCTTGAATCTAAGCAAGGAAATTTTGCCGTACCTGTATGTACATGTAGGGCTGAAAGCTGGACTGAGGAGCTGATGGCTGACAAGAAATAGGTATATCTCATTTTAACAGGTCATTCTGCTCTGCAAAACTTATATTAGACTAAGACTCCCTTCGCAGTGTGTGCTTCCGTGAAGCTTCCATGAAAGACCACAACTGCTGGAGGTGTTTCGTGCTGCTATTAATGATGGAAGTGCAACATATGTGTGACTTTGTTTTTGGCTTTAATCCTGAATTTAGTATGCCTACTTTTTATATGCAAGTTCAATTTGTAAAATATTATACTTCTTTTTTACTTCTGTTTACCTTAGGTAGGGATTTTCTAGTAGGGGAGGTTAGTGTTTTAAGGCTTAGGAGCCGTAATCTTAAAGATGTTTTCAAAGCACTTGTAACAATAAATAAAATGAAATGTGGGATGCAGAAGAAAATATGAGGCAGAAATAACAGGGCAAAGTTGAACTCTTTATTATCTTCAGACTAAAGATTTCAGCATGAATACTTTTTAAAGGAGTGCAGAGAAACAAGGTTTTTTCAAGGTTAAAATTATGTCTGTGCAAATGCTCAGGAATGTCATCTGTATCTTAAGGTTTAAGAATAATGGGAAAAGGGCCCATTCATTTTGAAATAGTGAGTAAAGTGTAACTCTCCTCAACCACATTCAAAACTGTGCTCATTTTGTGGTTACTCTTGTTACCCTACGCACCTAGCAAAATAATCTAGCAAATACATTTCTGGTCACTGGAAAGAAAGGTTTATCCCCATACTTGGAGGAACTGAGGACAGGGGGATGGAGCACATGGAGTTCATGGCACACAATGTGACTGAGCATGGAGCAACAACACAGCTTCTTACTAGGCACAGAAATTATAGTTTGGACAAAAGAGACATTGTCTTTTTTCCCTCATTCCCTGCCGCTGGCCATCTGAGGTATGGTGGGTGCCAACACTGATTTAACACCTGTCTCCATCCTTACCTGGATGAAAGGGGACTCAAGAGATGACACGTTGAAGGAATTCGTATGCGCATTCCTGGGGCGGATAGCGGCAGCGTGGGAGAGGCAGCAGAACCACCAGGCAGGGTGCCTGGAGAAGGTAAAGTCTCTCATCTCAGAGGCACAGGGGTGGGGATGCTGGGGAAAGACACGATATTTGACTATCTTTGCCTTAAACATTTCATTTTGAATACCTCTGTGTCAATATCAAGTGCTCTAGAATGCTGTGGTAACCCAGGGGAGGAGAGAGGCTGTGAGTGTGTTTAAAGCATTTTAAAAGAGATTTTGAAGAAAGAGGGGAAATATTCATACTGAATAGTCAGGTCTCATAAAAACCACATCTGCTCATCAGTACCAGAAGCAACTAGTGAAGCTGTGAGGCATAGAAATGATCTCAATGCTTTTACTTTCCTGCATCTATTGTTACAACAGAAGCTCTTTCCATTCAAAGTCCTATCTGATCTATGCAGTGTCACTCTTTCTGCTGGAAACGCAGTTGGTAAAGAGAGGTTGGAAATAGGACAGGAGAGAGATGGTGCAATAAGTACCATCAAAGCGTGAGCTGTTCCTGACAGCAAACTCACCAATGACTGTATAATACTGTATAACATGACTCTGTGTGTGTATATGTCACAGTGTAATATAAACACAGCTCAGTACCTACAGTTCAGTGCACTGCAATCCATAGCACAGGCTATGGACTGTAGGTCTAGCACAGACTGGACTGTAGGTCTGGTTAAGTCTGTATTCAGACTAAACTGTTTGCTACTGCTGCTCTGAACTGTGAAGTGAACATCCACCACCCTTTGCTATTTAAGTCGGATGAACTTTCCATAACCTGTAGCCCAGTTAAGTTCTTTTCAGATTTCTGTAGCACTGAGGAGAAACTTTTCTTCTATGATGTGAATAAACGTTTGTGATATATGTTTTCCCCATTTGCATATTATTTGCTATTTAAGGATAATCAAAAATCCCCTTAATACTGGTACTAACAGTGCTCTTTTATTTATTTTGTACTTTACTTTTAAAATAAGGAAGTATAATTTAGGAAGCATTATGTCTTTTTTGCAATCAATAACTAGGACATATACTTTGGCAGATAATCTTCCTGTCCAGTGAACCCGTCTCTTTCTCGGTTACTGCAGCATTTGTACTGGGACCACGAAATGAGGACAGGGTAAGATAGGATTTTGTCTTGCTAATTAGCAGCTCTCTTTTGTGTTTGATGGACTGACAGAGCTGAGCTTCACTGCAGCTTCCTACTTATCTGCAGTTGATTTTTAACAGTCAGTGAAATATGCAATGGGAATAGCCCCCCCTACAGCTTGAATTTGTGTGGGATTCAGCTAATGCCTCTGGCTAGTGTTTGGGGAAAATTTCTGGGATCCTCTATGCATTTAACTCATAAGCTGCAGTCAAGTCTACAAGAGCTTCAACTCCAGGATCACTCTGCTCTTTGTTTGTTCGGGCTGACAATAGTGCAATGTTAGTGAGAGAATCCAAAAAATAAACTGTCTGGATGGCAGGAACTTTCCTGGATGATAGGATCTTTCCTTATGTATCTGTGTGTATCTGTTAAAGATCCTGCCTCTGAAGGCCAGGTCCTGAACTTCATCACAGAATCCCCAGTGTAACGAGAGGCATGTGAGTGGAGTGAGTGAGTGGAGCTGTGCACATCAAGAAACCAAATGTAGATGTGGCGTGTTTTTAAATGGAAATGGACAGCTCTGAAGCTGTGACAGCATCATGATACAGGAGTTGGGAGTTAGGATGGAGAAAGGGCTACATCACAGCTTGGCGTAATTTTGTCATTTTTTTGGAATCACAGAGAGAATTAGAATCATTCAGAAGAAGTCATTTAGAAAGGCATATATATTTATGAATAAGCTTAGTTCCTGCTTTGGATTGATTGCACTTTAAAAGTCACTGAGTTAAATCAAAATATCAGCTTCACAGAAAAAAAATTAAAAAACTCAAATCATATCAATGTTCTCACTCTCTTTCTGTCTTTTTTTCTCTCCTTGTATCTTTTAAGATTCTGGATACAATATGTTAATTATCTAACTTACCCATACCAAAAGAAAAGAAATATATATGTCCTAAAGAAATGTTTCACTTTACCATATGTTTAAAAAAACAGAGACAATGCCTTCCTTTTAACTACTTAGATGGCAGGTATATATTCAATCACTCAAACTTCAGTCCAGATCTGGTATACAGTTAACAGTAATTAATAGTATAAAAAACAGTATGCTTTCGCTAATAATATAATGGTTTATTCCAGTTAATCAGGTCCATTGACAGTTCTTGATACAAATTTGTAGGCAGTATAATTTTTTTTAAGTTTGCATGCGGTATCCAATGAAGGCAGAAAAGCATTACATTGATTAATACATTGCAATGTATTATGTGTCTTACTCCAGAAGTGATTTGGGCTGATCGTTCTTCACTCATCTGCCAAATATGAGTCCTTGCTCCATGACAGAACTGCTTGTGTGAGCCAGGAATTGTGTATGTTTCAAGACCCGCTTGGATGCAGCCCTGTGCCACGCGCTCTAGGTGGCCCTGCGTGTGCAGGGGGGTTGGACTAGATGACCTCTAGAGGTCCCTTCCAACCTTAGGCATTCTATGATTCTATGATAATGAAAATAGACTATCCATTTTAGATACTTCTGTAAATTCCTCCCTCAGTTCCATTATATCTAAACTTATTTTTATNTATGAGTCCCTGCTCCATGACAGAACTGCTTGTGTGATCCAGGAATTGTGTATGTTGTAATGGAAATAGACTATCCATTTTAGATACTTCTGTAAATTCCTCCCTCAGTTCCATTATATCTAAACTTATTTTTATATATTTATCTTTACCAATAGGAAAGGAAAGGAAGGAAAATATTATCTTTTTTCGTATAGGAAGAATCAAGGAGTAGAGTTAGTAAAGGAACAGGCAGGGTAGCTAGGGTGGAGAGCAATTAAATCCTGGTTTCTCAGACGTGTTCCATAACCAGTTACAGTCTCCTCGTAATGGATCACCCTGTCCTTAGGAGTAAAATTTCAATAGCTTTATATGATCCAACTTTTTTTAAGTGAATAAAGAGCTTAGTAAATAGTAGATGTTCGATAGATTTATCTGTGGCTTTTTGCAGGTGGAAGAAACATTTGTTTAAATGAGATTCTCCTGATAAAGTAAGCCAATGAATATGTGTTATTCTATCAGTTAGAGCAAAGGCATTGCAATAGGAAAGTGATTTTACTCCAAGGTCTCTGCATTCTCTAACACAAGAGAATTCATTTCAAACGTTCATGTTTTTAACAACCTGGGTTATACCAGGTGCTTGCCCTTTTGTGGAAAATCTTTCTGATAGGAAAACAAAACAGTTTTAGCATCACCAGGAGCTTCCCGACTGCTACCTGGCAGAGGGCAAGCAAAGCAGTTATCCGTTCAGCTGGTTGTTTGCTGAGCTTCACACTCCAACAGCACAGGGTCTGCACTTTGGCTCTTCCTTCCTTCCTTCCCTCATGTCTTGTTTTGAGTAACACTGCCTATCACCAAGTCCTCCTACTCACTTATTGGCAGCTTGTTCTCCTGGAATATTGCTGTAATATATCTTTGGAGCTGAACCTCAGAGCTGAGGCTCTTTTAGTGTAATACGCTCCTCCTCCTGCTTTATAACACGCCGTTATGAGAAGAGAGAGACAGAGAGAAAGAGAGAGAAAAGGAAAGGCTTTGTGCAACTCAGGAAAATTCCTTCCAAGAAATAACAAATACGCCAGAAGATTAAGTATGGTATGAAAGCTATGTTGACACAGCAAGGATATATCTTGAATTTAACTATATATTCTGCCTCTCTGTTATATTGTAAGAGCTTAACAGTCTATTTTTAAGAATTTTGCTTTTGTACAAAAGATGTGTGGAAACAAATACCAGCTACCTTGTAGAAATAAATCAAGCTTGTCTCCCCTGGAATAAAAGCAGTTGCAGGTGTAGAGATACCAAATGCTATTCAGGTAGAGTTCCCTTGTAAATACATACATTCTGCCCTGCTGAGGAAGGAAGTTCTCTCCCCCTCCTTTTCTGAATAGACAGCAGTGATTTGAACTACTAGAAAAGGAACAGAGTCACATCACTATTGTCTATGGCAAAGCATTTTTTTCCAGAATTTGGGGTATTTTTCCAAGAATAGAGCAGGTGGTTCAGACTGCTACTATCACTCATATAAATATATTATTTATATTTTTAGAAGAGCTTTTGTCTGACTTTTTTTTTCTTAGCTTTGTATTCTAGCTGGATCACAGATAACAAAACAAGAAAAAATATTTGTGAAAGAGGGAACTGATACATATCTAACCATATTTGTATCTATGTATATACCTATGGAGAAACAAAATGAACACAATAACGAAAAAGAAAGAAATTCAGACTTCTTTTCTTTAACAATGCAAAACAAGAAATTATGTATGATTTCTCTTTAACCACTTTGTGCATTGTTATCTAGCAAGGGGTGAGATAGCACAGTCTGAATGTAGGAAGTCTTCTGTTGTTTTTTCTTTTTTGTAAATCTCATTTGATTTTTCAATGAAAAGTTTGGGAACACTCTGGTGACCAAACACCTCCTAATCCCCTTCTAAGGATAACAGTCCAGTAAGAGTGCCAGTGAGCCTAATAAGCGCTTTGCCTTTGACTTTCAATAAAAACATGCTCAGGGTCAAACTAACCACTTCCTAGACTGCTGTGTAGCAGCCTGCTATGCTGCCTTTGGAGTCAACATCTAAATTAGTACTCCCTTGTCTGCACAAAATCCAGCTCAAGGAGTGAGTTGGAGAGGTTCCATGTCCACTAATACTTTTTCTGTTAAATGTATTTTCAGAGCTAGATTAGGTGTTCCTTCAATTTCTTACACCTTCAGCTAATGTGTAGAGAGAACCAGAAGGAACTGGTTTATACTGTTTTCAGTTCCTGTCCTAATAATTCCCAACACACTCTTTGCTTCTTGACTGCCATGGAGATGATTTTTCAGAACACTATCTGTAATGACTCCCAGATCTCTTTATAGACTGGTAATAGCTAATCCCCTTAGCTAATAGCTAATTTAGAGTTCATCATTGTGTGTATAGTTATGCTGATAGTTGTTTTTTTCTTCCTTATGTGCCTTACTTGCATTTATTGATATTTCATTTGTGAACTTCATTGAATATCATTTGTGATTTTATTACTTCATTACTCAGTATTGTGAAATGCTTCCATAGCTGCTCACAGTCATTTTCCCATTTCAATACCCCAGATAGATAATTTGCATCTTCTGTAGACTCACTACCTCATTTTTAACATTCTTTTCCACACCACCAGTTTGCATGCACTGATTCCACTACAGGTGGAACCCTACTTACGCACTAAGAAAACTCATATTTTATCCTTGCTTGTTTTTTTTCACCTATTTTTAAACAAACATTTTTCCACAATAGGTCTTTTTTTCCCTTTAGAACCATTTGTTTATATCCCAACAGATACTTTTATTATATCTTTCCAGCCATTCTTATTCTGTATCTTGGGAACCTATGGCATGCATGGTAAGATCTTGGGCACCTTTAAAATCTGGAAAGAAATTATGGTTACAGAAACTACAGTGCACAAAAAACATAGCAATTTTTAGGATTTTGCTATGAGGAGGACTCCACAGTCTCAGCATCATGGTAACTGTTATAGCAACATGCCACTGTGCAGTGTCACAAAAAGATGAAGAGGACTATAGGAAATAGCTTTTGGTGTCTGTCTATGCTCAAGAGTTGAAGAACCTACCCAAACTCTGAAGAACTGAACAGCTTTTTGAGCGGGCCGTCAGAAAAGATCTTCATTTTCCCTTGGATGTGGCTGGTAGAGCAGAGAATGACACTTTAAGAGCAAACATCAATAATTCTAAGTCTTAATTTTTATGTTTTTGGGAATCACTGAGTTCCCTTTGTTCAGTATATAAGAAGCTGAAACAAATCAGCTTCTAAGATATGATGATAAAAAAGAATTCCTTACGTCTGTATTATACTAAGGTAGATGTAAATAATATTATTCCTTGAACTTTCATTTTATGGCATAGGAGAATTTCTGTGGCTCTCTTTTCTGGACAGACAAAATATTTTCCTTGTGGGAAGAAAATATTTTCCCCTTCTACTGATGAACTAACAAAGAGCCCTGCTCATTCTTTCCTGAATTCTTTGTACTACCAATAGCAGCTATAGTCAATACATCCCAACTACAAAAGTCAAAACAGTCTAGAAGGAAAACAAATTGTTACAGGTGTTGAGAATGATTGTAAGAAGATGTGACACATATTCTAGTCTCTTTGGATCTCTATGCCAATCTACATCATAGTGCAGAGTGGACAAGATTAGTTCATTATTTAAATGCCTTTTAGCTTTTGTCTCTCAAAATGGCAATTGATTAGTTATTGTTCTTTTTCTGAAGGAAAAAAAAAAGAAAATTAATCAAAAATACGACATATTGGCATTACTTCGTATGGATGGACTCTTCTAACTGTGCTCTTCTAAAACGTATAAAGTTTTAAAAGCCAGGAGCCAAAGTTCTAGCCATGAAAGCTGGAACAAGCACACACGTATAGCAAAATCTGAGTGAAACAGCACACCATACGTCCTCACAGAAATGTTCAACAGTGGTCTTAGATGATGCTGGAATTCCCAACACATTTCAATTAATTATAATTGCCTGCTTACATTACCAAGGAAATCTCCCTTCTAGACACAATGACAGTACGTGTTCTGGCCTGGTAACCTTTCCTCCAAATGTACGGGTACAGCACAGAAACAGCCTTTCCTCCAAATGGCACAATTTTCCATATTTCTTTTCCCTCTGGAATGAGAGGGGTCAAAAGTTGGAAATGTACTGAAAATGCTATTATTTTTTTTTTTTAAGTGGAAAGCAGTCCATGATGCCAGGATATGACTCCATTAGTCCTTTTTTTCCCATGTTCCTCCAGAGACACACATCCAAATGGTATTCTGCATAAGCACTTTCTGCATTTTGTCATGAAAGACACATAAGCATAGAGAATGAATAATAAGCTCAGTAACTGAAAACATGTCCTGGTTGTTTGTGCACCAGAACCAGCTGTACATCCAGTGAAGGCTATTAACACTGGGGAAAAACATCACAATCCTCAGAGAAGTTCCTAATACTGAAGTGAATTAAATACTAACTAGTACTAGTAATAAAGAAATATTTGGCTCTTGGGGAAAATTCCCACTGCCTTTACTCCAATTTATAGTCCTCTCATCACCCCGCAACTGATCTGAGAGGAGAATTCATTTGGAGTTTCAGCTGCTGCCCGAAGCAGCTACTGTTTTTTTAGAAATGCTGGCATTAAAGAGATCTTGTAGAAGAAGAAGGAAATAATTTTGTGGCCTTTGGTTTGTCTGCACTGTGTGTTTTGATATACCTATCTAACTTGCTGAGAATCAAACAAATATGTGGGAAAATTAAACCTAACTCTCTTGAGTTCACTGTCATAGCTAAGAGGCTGGTTTTCATTAATTCAGTGAAAACTTTCTGGGTCCTTTGGGGTTTGACTCCAAGTAGTAATTTCTTTCTTTAGAGGTTTCTTGTGAGAATCTTCTGCCTGGCCTACCAGGTGTGTGTGGAGGGCAGCCTCCACACACATCTGTAGTTGGTGTGCGTTGGGATGTACTGCATATGTGTAAGTAAATAGCTGCATCCATACATGCATATTGCACCAGTAACACCTGCAAGTATGTTGCATTTTGTGCCATAGGAACATATAAAGTACGAGGACATGGACTTGGTCTATTCTGACTTGCAGTACCTGAAGAAAAGCAGGAGGATAAGCATGTCCTATTGTTCAGAGAGGCTAGTTAGACTACTCTATATGTCTCTGGTTGTGGAGCAACCACCACAGGTTTCCTTCCAGCAGTTCCTAATCTTCCTAATATTCTCTACCTCTCTGTTGTTCTTTCTTTGTTCTTCCCTAAGCGTGTGCTTTTTTTTTTTTTTTACTTTTTTTTCCTCTCTTTCTCTTCTCTCTCTTTTTTTTTTTTTTTAATAAGAGAATAAACAAAATACATTGTAGCTGAAAATGTCCCTAGAGAAAAGAGTCAGAAAAAAAATTACGTTTAGAAATATGTTCCAGCCATCTAGCATTTAGCTGGCCTAAACCCCAGAGAGCTTGGGCTTTTTAACCACACAAATAATATTGACTGTGTTGGAACATGAATTAAGGCAGCAGGAAGTTATCTCAAACCCATTGTTTCTTCCTCTGTGTTTATGTGTGCACTATGTGCATGCACTGTATACCTTTCAACCTGGGTAACTGTTGTTGCTATCAATAAATTCATATGAACTCATCATCTAGGTATGAGAGACTTCTCCTATTCAGTCCATGGTAATACTTTCTTCTGCATCTTCTTGATTGAGGCCTCCATTCAACATCTCATCCAAAACCTACTTTATTTCTCCTTTTCCTATACCTTTTAATTTCTCTTTATTAAGCAGTAATTAATTAATTTTGCTGTTTGCTGTAAATAATTCAGAAAAAAAGAACCCTCTGTGAATTCTGGACTAATAATTTATTGTCATCCTTCCGGATAATTATGGTTTTTTCCTCCCACAAATAAATAAATAAAAAATATTGTTCCTTTCAGGTTAAAGGAAATATGGTCTTAGGAATATGATGTGGAGCATTAGGGAGACTGAATTTCTTTCTGAGTGCTGCCATTGATTTTCTGTGACTTTGGTGAGTCATCTGAATATTGTGTGCCTTGGTTATGCTAGTGGTCAAAAGCAGATACAAAAGTTAGATATACCAGTGTTGAATATGATTGAGATGTGTGAATGAAAAGCATTAGGTAAGTACTTTGGATATCCATTAATATCTTTTTAAAATCTTGATTTGTTACAGAATTAAACACTCTTATTTTTAAAATGTGTAAAGAGAGATTAAAGAAAAAAAGAAAAGGAATGAAGAAACCATCAAAGTCAACGCAGAGGTGCACTCTGCTTTACACAGATTTGTAAGCTGTGTGTAAGAAATAAGATATTGGAGTTCAGTGTATTAAACAGATGTTGCAGTAGGTCAAATATTTTGTATTACAATATCTACTGTCCCAATCACCCCAAAACTGATGTGATCAAATGCTCCAGCTGATTTTTTTTTCCTGCATTGAATTCATCTCCATTGAATTCATGGAAGGAGAGGACCACCAATTTCAGGATCAGGAAATCTGATTTTCCTTCTGACACACTGGTTGGAGAAATGCCTCTCTGGGAGAAAGTGAGTGTATAAATATCTCCAAAAGCAGAAATACTGTAATTCAGAGGCCTATTGTTTTAATTAGCAGAAGAGTACACTGCATCCCTCTTCAGCTGAGCTATTCTTTGGTACTTTGTTTGGCTCTCTGGATGTTTAGTTTATGAACATTACAAGCATGTGTGTCCTTATCCTTACTTTAAAAGCTTGTTTGTGGTTCATTATGAGCTATTAGGGAGCACACATCAAGCACTTGTTTTGGCAGAGATACAAGAATTTTTCACATTCTGGCAGGAACAATTTTCTCCTACTAAAAACTAAGGCTTTATGGTTGGATTTGCTGCTGTCTCCCTCCTCCCGAGTGTGCCTACATTAAGCAAGCATCTCTTATTTATTGAAGAAGAAGACAGCAAGGAAGCAGACCCAAAAGGGCAATTGTAGCTTTCATGTGCAAGTTATCTTCTCCCTCCCTTATATGCCAAAATAGCAGCAAAAAATCACTTCAGAAGTTCAAGATCTACAGATTGAGGTGTAGATATCAGGATGTTTTGAAGTAAAGGTGTTGTCAGCAACCACCAGTCTTGGGAAATGAGCTGACTGAAGAACGCTACCAGTCCACTGCTAAGAAAGAAGTTTGTGTGTTTCTAAGTTAGAAAAGTGCAGGAAGAGCTTCTCATGATAAGGTGTTTCAGTTTGACAGCAGATAAAGATGAGAGGAGACCAACATAAGTACTAAGCTGTGAAGAAGCTGTTATTCCAGTTCTTACCGTCTCCTACACCTCTTCCAGACCGGACAAGCTCCAAAATGAATGGATTTCTGTCAGAGAACTATCATAAAATCCTGTGAGATTTGGCTCAGGCAACTGCTTCTTTCTTGACTAATAAAGGCTAGTGAGACTGTGGATACTTTCCAGAGCTCTTGCACATTTTCTCCGAACAATTTACTTTTTTGGTTACTCTCCCAATAGGCCAGGCAGAGGCTATAGTTCTCACCTGTGAAGATAGTGCGATGTGAAATATTGACCTAACAAAGGAATACATTCCTTCCTAATCATAAAATCATAAAATACCCAGCAGACATTGGTTAAAATAGATTGAGTAGTCGTGTCTTAAATTCCTGACAGTGAATTTCCAGAGGTGGAGACACTATCTTTGTTTTTTGTTCAGAGATCAACCCCAAAGAGTGCTAATTCTCCAAGGGATCCTGTAGCAAAACAATAACATATTGGAAGGCACCAGTCCATAATATTTTTGTTCTTAAAAAAACACAGAATGCTTAAGGTTGGAAGGGACCTCTAGAGATCGTTTAGTCCAACCCCCCTGCTCCAGCAGGGACACTTAGAGCACGTGGCACAGGGTGGCATCCAGGTGGGTTTGGAAGATCTCCAGAGAAGGAGACTCCACAGCCTCTCTGGGCAGCCTGTTCCAGGGCTCTGACATCCTCACAGGAAAGAAGTTCTTCCTCAGAGGGAGGTGGAAATTCCTGTGTTGCAACTTACCCCTGTTACCCCTTGTCCTGTCATCATCCACCACCAAGAACAGTCTGGATCCATCCTCCCTATAATCACCCCTCAGGTGGTTGAATGTGTTCATCAAATCTCCTCTCAACCTTCTTTTCTCCAGACTAAACAGGCCCAACTCGCTTAGTCTTTCCTCATATGACAAATGCTCCAGTCCCTTAATCATCTTCATGGCCCTACGCTGGACCCTCTCTAGAAGCTCCACATCTCTCCTGTACGGGGGAGCCCAGAGCTGCATCCAATACTCTAGGTGCAGCCTCCCCAGAGCTGAGCAGAGGGGCAGGATCCCCTCCCTCCACCTGCTGGCAACGCTCCTCCTCATGCGGCCAGGATCCCGTTGGCCTTCTTGGCCACGAGGGCACATTGCTGACTTGTGGTTAACCTGTTGTCAACCAGGACTCCCAAATCCCTCTCTACAGAGCTGCTTTCCAGCAGGTCAACCCTTAATCTGTACTGGTGCCTGGGGTTATTCCTCCCCAGGTGCAGGACCCAGCACTTATCCTTGTTGAACCTCATGAGGTTCCTCTCTACCGACCTCTCCACCCTGTCTAGGTCTCTCTGAATGGCAGCACAGCCCTCGGGAGTGTTGGCCACTCCTCCCAGTTTGGTGTCATCTGCAAACCTTCTGAGGCTGCACTCTGTGCCCTCATCCAAATCATTGATGAACAAGTTGAAGAGCACCGGGCCCAGTACTGACCCCTGCAGGACACCACTGGCCACAGGCCTCCAACCAGACTCGGCCCCATTTATCACCACCCTCTGGGCTCTGCCATCCAGCCAGTCCCCAATCCACTTTACAGTCCACTCATTCAGTTCACACTTCCTAAGCTTTCCTATGAGGATGTTATGGGAGACTGTGTCGAAAGCCTTGTTGAAGTCAAAGTAGACAACATCTACAGCTCTCCCATTGTCCATCCAGAGGGTCACCTCATTGTAGAAGGCTTTCAGGTTCGTCAGACACGACTTGCCCTTGGTGAATCCATGCTGACTACTCCTGATCATCTTCTTTTTCTTGATATACCTAGAGATGGTCTCTAGGATGAGCTGCTCCATCACCTGTCCAGGGATGGAGCTGAGGGTGACCGGCCTGTAGTTTCCCGACTCCTCCCTCTTGCTTTTTTTGAAGACTGGAGTGACATTGGCTTTCTTCCAGTCCTCCGATACCTCCCCCGCTCTCCATGACCTCTCAAAGATGATGGAGAGCAGCTGAGCAATGACCCCTGCCAGTTCCCTCAACCCTCTTGGGTGCATCCCATCTGGGCCCACAGATTTATGGGTGTCCAGTTTACCTAAATAATCCCTAACCCAAACCTCCTCGACCACCGGAAAGTCCTCCTCTCTCTTGGTTCTCTCCCTTGTCTCCAGGCCCAGTACATCGGGACTGGCCTTAGCAGTAAATGTTCATTTCAATCCCATCTCCTCACCAGGGTGGGAGAATATGACCCCTTCATGTGCTTGAGAGAAAAACCTGCTCTGTTGCTGATCCTTCTCCATTGACAGCGGCACTCACATCCCACTCACATCACAAGGGATGCTCATCCCTTGGCTCAGGAGCCTTTTCAATGGTCTCCTGTCTTATGCTAAGAGGGGTGAGTTGGCTGATTTGGTGAAAATCATTCCTTGATTGTAGTGGTAGTTCCTGTGCATCAGATTCCAAAAGGGGAACAATGACATTGGTGAGTTCCTGATTCACAAAATTGTTTTTGTGGAGATCCTCAGCCACTATAACGCAGATTGCTGCATATTAACGTATGGAGAGTCAATTCTGAAAGGCTTATAACAAACTTTTGGATGTCTTCAGAGTTTGATTGAACCTCACTTAAGCTGGTTCCTCTTCAGCCAGAAGTTAATAGAGACATTGGTAGGTATTAGGATATTATTTTGCAACCTAAGAGGCAGTCATTTTAATTTTGTTGCAGATTCAACAAGCTAATAGTTTCAAAAGTTTCTAGGTGATTTAGAGAAGCTACAGATACAGAGAGAGGCTGTGCACTGAGGGACACATTTGGCGACTTGACACGATCTTGGCATCTCCCTCACTGCTCACCAAGCACCTGTGAAGAACTGTGCTTATCAGGGCTGCTCCTGTGCTCATCTCCCTACCATATGGGTTCTGCTCATATGGAGCCACTCTGATCCCTGGGAAGTGCTTGGAAGGAGTCTTGCTGCCTTCAAGCAACTCAGAGAAGAGCAGGAAGGCAATGCATGGTGCATGAAAAGTGTGCAGGGCTTGGCAGAGGGCCAGGAACAAGGTCGCTTCCCTCCTGGGCAATCTCGCTACCCTCCTGCTGGCTCCCATACCACCAAAGTCATTGCTGCTTTGCCGCCCAGGCCCTCCCTTAGGATATTCCCACACCACTGAGAGTCAGCAGCTTGGCATGACAAATAGTTTGTTCAATTAAAAAAAAATCAAAGGTTATTCAAAGATTGGGCAAAAGTAGACGCCACTCTGCTTGTAGAAGCGTGTTTGGAATGAAATCCTGCATCTCTTCTTATAGAAACCCTGTTATTACGACACCTCACTGCGAGGTGAAAAATCTTCTGTTAAATAATTACACTTAAAATCACATACTTCTGTAAGGCAACACATCAGCAGCAGACCCTTCATCCTGCTAGCTCAAAGGGCAGAACTGCTTGCTGTTGGGGAAGGAAATGCAGATAAAACAAAGCCAGTTATTCACGTACATCAGCTAAACCTGAATAAATAAGAAGTAGGGATTATGACCTGTTACTTACTGGAATCAGCTCTGCATAGAAAGCAAGCATGAATGCTGTAAAGATGTGTGGGGTTAATAGGGTAGAGACAAAAATAAGGCAGTAGGCAAAGAGAGTGGGCTGCAGGTAAATAGGCTTATCGGGAGATTAATTATCTACCAAACCACACTGATTCTTGTTTACAGTAAACAAGCACTGCTTAAAATTCAAGTCATTCACTCTGCAAGAACATCTTCCCTTTCTGCCTAGTGGTAGCAAGCACTAGAACCTCCCAAGATGCCGGTTGTTTTTTAAAGTAAGTTCTTAGTTTTGCTAGCTCCTGAACAGAGCTAAATGCAAACTGCAGGCAGAAACTCCCCTCTCCCCAAAGCTGCAACACAAACACCATGGCCACATGCTCAAGAAATGGCTGCAGAGTGCAGATATGTTGTCTTTGTCACCAGAGGAATGAAAACACAGAGTCTGGTCCTTTTTTTTCTGCAACAGGCTTCCCAGAAGAAATTCTGGAACAGAAGTAACACAGCGCTACATCAGAGATTCTCTAAGGTCCAGAGAAAATCTCTGTAAGTTTCTGTGACCCCCTCTCATTCTCTAAAGACAGAAGTGAAGAGCCCTGTTTGATCCAAGATATCAGAGTCAAATCTTCAGCCTGCTTCCTAATACACACAACAAAATTTGCTAACATTGTCTTCACAAGTATAAGCCTCTCTGTTTCTGCACTTTGTAGGTGACAGTGTGGAAACTGGTATTTGAAGTTCCTGTTTACTTCTTTGCCTAGGCAAACAGCTGGTGCATACATCTGCTGAGTTTGCACGCTAAGCAGAAGTGCTCATCAACTGCATATGCAATGGTTTCCATTTAACATCTTATTTCGAGGTGAGATGGATGGACACCACTGGAGAAAGTTACTTATCAGCATTAGTTTGTTCTGCAAGCATCTATGGGATCTACTCAACTTCCTTAGTGGTCATCATCTTTCTTCTCTTTTCTTCTTCTCAGTTGTCTCTATTCAAATACTTACTATCAGCTTGGCCTTGAGTTCATTAACCATTAAGTGTCTACACACAAAAGGTGATGTATTCAAACTGCTCAGCTAGAGGTAAAAGATATCTATATATCAAGTTTGCCAGATACTTTGCCAGATACTTTGACAAGTCTCATGACTTTGGAGAAATTTTACTTAGTTGCAGTCTGCAAGAAATTCCTAGTGACTGGAGATTTCAGAACAAAAATGGTGCTTGAGCCACTAGATGCTGCTATTGGTCATCCTGGATGGAGAATGTTGATCAGATTACTGCCTGCTCTCTTAGTATTGTAGAAGGCAGAAGGATGCTAGATGTGCTAGATGTGGTGTCAACAGTGGAAGATCTGCTTCCCCTTCAGCTCCCAGCTAGAAGTGGTAACAATAAAAAAGAAAAAAAAGGAAGATATGCCCAAAGCCTTGTCACAATTTATGTGCTACAGCACTTTCTTCTGCCACCTTCTCTTGCTGAGGCAAAGGTAGCAGAGAAGATGAAGTTCACTAGAAGGTGTTGAGGCACTGGGAATATGAAATAGCTTAATGACACCTGAAGAATATTAAGGGGCAGTTTCCAAACAGGGAACACAACCCAACCCTTTATCAGGAATCAGAATCTCTTTACTCTTTCCAGTGGCTTCTCCTGAAAATTTTCCTCCTCAGAAAGCATAAGGAATGAATTAAAAATTAATAATAAACCAGACAACTAAAATATGATGATGTTTTAAAAGAAAGCATAACACTCCCACAGGATACTTTCAGTGCATATCCTGATTTTTCAACCTGAAAGCTTTGCAAAATTGATATTCCATTAGCAGATCCCTAAGCTTTCTACTGCTTGCTCTAAACTAATCAATGTTAAAAATCTCTGGAGTCTTTCAAAAAGCATATTCCTTTTTTTTTTTTTTTTTTTGGCCAGGTAAATGATCTCTTTATCCCAAGCTCCTTTCTGATTCATGGAATAGTGCAAGAGGACAGATAAAATTTTGTATGAATATCTGAGAGCAAACATTTAAATGTACACTGAAGGTGACAGCAGTAAGGGTTTTGCTTGTGATTAGTGTGCCCAGACTAATGGATGCTGCTTCATGTTACATTGTGATTCAGTAGCTCTCCTAGCTGATACCCTCCTTTAACAAGGCTATTACAAATAAAACTGAACCTTAAGAGCTCCTTGGCTGGAAATGTAGTAGTAGCTTAAGAGAGGTTCACTCAGGAAACGAATCTCTGGTTGCTGCCGGTTGCATATCTTCTGCCTTTGTTCCCAAGATGAGATTTTTCAAAATGCAGCAGCAAGGCTTCAGGATGAAGCCAACATTAAAACATGAAGAGCTGCTTTCTTGTACCAGTGATCAAAGAACAGTGTCAGACAGAAGAGAAGCAGCACTCTGTAAAACAACTTTGTCTATGCCGCACTCCAAGTCCTGGTATGGGTGCTTCCCCACTCTTTTCCACTTCTTGCTTCCTGAAGTATTTCCAGGAAACAAAAAGATCCCATCTGGAATTCAGACACACAGCAAAGATCCAACTTCTCTATTCTGCACATCCCATTTGATACTTCGTATTCAAAACAGGAGAGGCATTGGGAGTAGTTGGGCAGCAGGCCTAGAGGTATCATGATGCAGAGCTCGGCTGCTGTTTCTGAAGCAGTTGTGTTTCATTACGGGCAGAGAGTTTCCTGGGTTCTGCACGTGGCCTGAAGAACCTCAGCGTAGCACATCTTAAAAGGAGACACTGTGTAGGAGGTGGGAATCCTTATGATTATTTATGATCTCTACAGATCACGGGGTGGCATGTATTGGAGATGGAAATGTCTATGTTCTGTAGAGTCATAAAAAATCTCCTGTGGGAAGCAGAGCCCAGACCTTGAGAGGGAAGGAGTTTGCCTGCCTTGGCTGAGTGATAAGGAGCACGGATGCAGCTGCTCAACCCGGTTCACAGGCAGCCCCCTCCGAAAACCTGTTGAAGGTGGCGGCTCGACTGGGCTCATAGCCAGCTTAACCGCAGACGTCCTCCAAACCAGCCTTGGAGGTCAAACACCCGGGAATGAGGAAGAAGAGGAGGAAGGCAGGACCCTCGAATTGAGGGCTGGGACCCCTGACCCCAGGGGGAGAATTGCGCAACTAAAAGCAGAGTTTGTCCTCCCCCGGTCTGCCTGCTGGGTCGTACTGACCCTACGTGCCAGGGTGCACCGGGTGGACAGTGAGGAGAGAGCGAGGGAAGGAGAAACTCCTAACTCTGAGGCCTGCGCTGTCTCCGTGGGAGCCAGTCAGCAACTCTCTCTCTCTGATCTGCCAGCTCAAGAGGATGTTTGGGTCCAGGATCCCGCTGGCAGGTATCAGCTCGTAAGTAGTTATCCACACTTTGCTGCTTTTATGTGCTTTCACTGAATAAATGCTCGATGTAGTCACCTGTTCTGGCGTGATTATTGCCGAATCCTGAGCCCATCCAGAACAGACACCAGCGTAATTTCCTAGTGAGCTTTATTTAAAAACAAAATTACCAAATCTCAAAGTAGTTCACTTTGGATGGCATCACCGGAAACCATCTGGTCCAACCACCCTGCTCAACAAGAACAGCCTGATCAGGATTGTGTCCTGTTGAGTTTTGAGTATGTCCAAGTGCGGAGATGTCACAGTCTCTCTGGACAACCTACTCCCATGTTCAATCACCCTCAGAGCAAAAAAGCATTTCCTGTGTTCAAGTGGAGTTTCTTGAGTTTCAGTGTGTGCCCATTGCCTCTAATCTTGTCAATGGACACCACCAACCCACCAACAGTCTGTCCCTGTACACCCTCCCGTCAGATATTTATGTACATTGATAAGATAACCTGTGAGCCTTCTTTTCTCAACAGCTCTCTCAGCCTCTCCTCGTATGGAAGATGCTCCAAACTGTTATCCCTGTGGCCCTTGCTGGACTTGCTCTTCTTTGTCCACGTCTCTCTCATACTGGGAAGCCTGGTACTGGAAGCAGCACTCCAGATGCTGCCTCACTGGTGATGAGCAGCGGAAAGGGATCACCCCCTCTTCCTTCTGACAGCGCTCTTCCTAATGCAGCTCAGGATGTTGCAGGTCTCCTTGGCTGCAAGGGTGCACCTCTGTGTTAATGAACAACTCTGTACAAAGTACATATCCTTCCTGGGAGAAAACTTCATCTGCTCATGAGGATTTTGCATGCAGCAGCTCTGATATTTAGCCTCATGTTACACTCTCCCTGCCCCAAATAAGAACTCAGGGAAAAAATAAGACACAAGTGTAATATCTGTATCTCAAATCTGCAATATCTCGTACTACTAGGCCATTTCTTTAAGAGTATTGTGAAAATGTTGGGGTTTTTTTCCCTCTAACAGAAAAATTGTGCTACTTATTGAATTGGAACACCTGAGCAGTTGTGGGAATTTCTAGAATGTTTTTGAAATTTTCTGTAAAACAGTAATTCAGAGATGGGAGAGTTTGGGGCGGGGGGGGGCTGTTTTGTTTTGTTTTTATCAACAGGAGCAGCTCATGCTTACCCTGGGTTTTAGAGTCTGCCAAGTCAGACTTTTGTCTCTTCCACTCCACCTAGCCTCAGCACAACTGAATAATGCCCGTGCCCTTGCACGGTGCTGCAGCACTGCATCATCCCCATTTTCCTCCATCTCTAAATTCAGTAACATCCTGTCCTCCAATTATCATCTCTCAAAAAAACAACCAAACAAACAAACAAAAACCCCCACTTCTGTCCTCACTTTATAATTACTTTAGAATTACTCTCTTTCCATGCTCTAGCATTACATTTCTCTTTCTGTGGGCCCAGAGCAAAACTTGTAAATGTGCAGAGATTTACCTCTCTATTTCCACCCCTCATTTCTTCATGAACTCATCAGCTTGCTATCTATTAAAAGAAATCCCTTTCCAGTCAAAAGAAAAGAACACCAGGCCTGCCTGACTTCTGCTTGACATCGAATTACCATGACACCAGATGTCTATTAGAAAACTGTCATATCAAGATAGCCATATACTCAGTGTCTGTCCATACTCAAATGTTTTAAAGGAAGACACAATAAGCCAGTGAGATAGCAACATGAGAGTTTCAACAATTATCAGGTCTCCAAATGATCCCCAGAGCTATAAGTGAATAAATCTTTCTCACAAGGTCATGCAGATATGCTGTCTCCTAAAGTCAATGCTAGACAGGAAAAAGAAAGGTTATTGTGAGATGCATACATTTGACAAAGGTTCTTTTGTATTTCTAAGCAGACAAGTCCTGCTAGCTAGGCATCCTTTCATTATGGTAGTCAAACTTACAAATTTACTGTAGCCCTGACTGTGATTATGTAGACAAATGGGTTTTCACTCTCACTCTCTCAAAATTCCTTTCTCATAAAATAGTTTCAACAGAATCTGGATTTTATCCAGATATTACTTGCTGATGCCACTTTTAATAAAAAGCAATTCACTATAAGGGTAAACTGACTTCATTCTAGAGCACAGTACAGTATAAATAAATAACATTTCTTGTGTGTTCAAAGATAAAAATCAGGAGTTGTTTCAGCTTACAAATATGCATCCTACTAGGGTTCAATAGCCAAACCAAAATTAAACTAAATGACAACTTGTACCACAGTGACTCTTTGAAGGACATAAAAGAGAAGAAAAGAACTACATAAGAAAGACTAATCAGCTTTCCTGAGCTCCTAACGACCATAGATGAAGATGCAGCAGACAGAATTAGTGCAAACTGCACTTTTGCTTACACTTTGGAAATTAACATACTTCGATCAGTCATTCATGGCATCATAATAGCAGTAATTTAACTCCTCCAGGGTTTCTGTAAGACCTCTGCAAACGACAAGTGGAAGAAAGTCTACAACTGCTGCCTTAGGCCTTCTGTGGGTGTTAAATACATGTGGGTAAATAGCTAACAAGCCACATATTCAAAGGGCAAATGCATATTCATCTATTTCACTCATGTTTGTGTAGGACTGTCTTTACCTCAGTCAAGAAAAAACGTTTTTCCTTTTCCTCTTTGTAAGTCTTGCCACTGGTTATAAGTATCCTAAACTCTGCTGAGTGGATGTGGTTTTAAGAAGAAGAAAGAGAAAGAGGATGTGCATAGACAGAATAGCTATTGTGTACAGGTGCATCTTGTAGAATGAGTTCCCCAACAGGCTTCGTAGGCATCTAGATTTTTTTAGCCCAAAGCTAACTGTTTTCAGCAACTATACTGCACTATCTCTTTATTCCCACGTTAATGCATGTAGCTTGGCATAAGCTTTGAAACAGTGGAAAAGGGCGGACATTTTTATCGGGGACATATGAGTATAAGATAATTAGCAAGGGAACTAAGGCCTCAGCACTAGAATCTCTGTAGGAGCAAGGAAGAAAATCAATTTCCTCTGCATCCTGCTTCCTGCAGAGGAGAATGGTCGCCACTGATACCTCTGAGATGGGAGATGGAGTCACAGCATTCAGAGCAAGTGGGAAGATGAACAGCATGGAAGTGTCCCAGACTCATGATCATGTGGTAGAAATTAGGTTTGTTTTTGTCATCTCTTTGCAGCTATCTTATGCTCAGAGAACATCATGATGATAAAACCTAAGAAGAGTGTGTGGATGGAAAGATAAAGGGCTTTCCCTCCATTCCACATCTAGTCAGAAACATGTCTAAAAAACTTTAAAACTATGGGAGTGTATTTCTCAAGATCACATGCTCTGGAGTCCTTGCTGGACTGAAAGCAGTCTCTTCAAAGAGAGCTAACAAATATTACATATATTCCATATTACATATGGATTACATATGTACATAGACATTCATGTATTCCAGCTGAGACTGCAACAGCCAAAATACAAAACAGAGAAGAGTCTATTATTCTGTTGCTGTTAGTAGACTGCAGGTGCCTCCACAAAATCTAGTGGGGTGGAGAGCCTTATGTGACATTCTTTTCATGAGGTTTTCTCCTGCTTTTTGTTTTACAAAAGAAAAAAAGAAAGTGTCCTTGGATTTGTGGAAAAGTGGAATCCTGTGTCATTGCTAGAGCAGTATCTGTTGAGCCTGTGCTTCCTATGGCAATTGCTTCTTCAGGGCTGTTTCTCTTTCTAGTGAGAGCTTCCAAAGTGCATCTTATCTACTTATAACTTGGAAAGACTTTGTGAAAACTCTGCAGATGAAGTTCTTCTGTGGCTTTAGCCAGCTGTCTTGCTGGGAGAGCAGTCCTTGTGCGAACAAAACCTCATACTCTCAAGGTAATGATTTTCTACCTGAATTAGCTATGGCAAGACGCTGTTTTGTGTCACAGTTCAAGACCTCTCTGGGGATCCAAAGTTTCCTATAATAATACTGCAGTTCCCTCCGTTCCCTGCTGGGATCTGTTCCCTCTAATCCTTACCTCTAATCCCCATTCCTAATGTTTTGCTCGAATCCTAATCCAAATCCTTTGCTCTAACCCCAATCCCTCCCTCTCATCCCCTAATCTTAATCCACCACTCAAACCCTCTAATCCCAACCCCTCATTCTAATATCCCACTCTAATCCACTAATATAAATCCCTTACTCTAATCTCCTAATCCCTTGCTCAATCCTCCTAATCCCAATCCCTCACTCTGTTCCCTCACTCGAACCTCAACCCCAATTTCTTATTCTAATCCCCTAATCCTGGGGCCAAACTATTTTTTTTTTCTAGAAATAGCCTCTCTGCTGAGTAGAAAATAAATCATACTAGTTGCCCAAACTTAGTCTTGGCTTCTGTGGACATTTCTTAAGTTTCTAGCATCTCTTTTGGGAAGGCACTGGATTAATCATCATGGACTTTCTCAGACTTCCTGGTTCTGTTTCTTTAATTGTACACCTTCTCTGATATTATGCTCCGGGAACTTCACGGCCATTTTTATTCTGAGTGGCCTTCCAACTATTTCCCTGCATATCCCTCTCAGGAGGACTGCTAAGCAGAAGTCCTCTTGGATCTGGAGAGCATACACAGCGGTCAGGGTCTGCTGCATACTTACTACCTCATCCTGGCACCCAACCAGAACCTGTGGTGCTCACAGCTGCGGCACCTTTTTTGCCTGAAGCATGTTCTGAATTAGCATGTACTGAGAATATTCATTTCACAGATGTTCAGCTTCAAATTCCAGTGTTTTGAAGGCAGATTCTATTAGAAAAAAAGCAGATTTTAAGAAAAGAATCTTCCCATGGACAAAGTAGACCTTCTCACCAGAGCTCTTACTTTGTTTTCTTTTTGGAGTAGAATCTTTCACGAGCAAAATGTCGTTTGCCAGACACGTTTGCTTCATTCAAATTCATTACCGCTCTGTCTCATGTTATGCCTTCCCTTGCAGTTGGTGTGCCAGACCTGAACTAGTTAGATCAGCCCCAGAAGGATCTCAGCAGGGTGACTCATCTATATTACAGTCCATACATTAAGCTCAGGATTCCTGTCATGGTTTGGTTACTGATATCCAGTGTCTGTATCTGAGTCTTTTGATGTCCTTCTGATACAAAATCTAAAATCTTAAACTATTTGGATTTAATGGATATTTGCCACTGATGTCATGGAATCAGGATTTCTCTTCTAGTTTTTGTCTTTGACTTTAGTGCAAGGCAACAAAATCTCAAAGAGTCCGAAGTTGTCTTTTTCCTTTCTGCAGCACAACATATATTTTACTTTTACCTTCATCACCAGGAGCTATCCTTTGGACAGAAGGAACATGAAAAGAACAGCGAAACTCTGTCTTGATGAATGTTTGCAAGGAATATTTTCAAATGTGTTTTTCCTCAAGGTTCTTGCTTCTGTGTGCAATGGTTGTTCATTTAATTCAGACAGCACCTGTCTCTGATTATTATTTTTTAAAGAGTTCTAGTAATCTACAAACTTAACCCAGAAAAGAAAATTTACTGTTGCAAAAATACTCTGGTAGAATCACACTCTTATTTTGATTACTCTTTGCTAAAGTGAAGACTCTGAAGCATTTTCTACACTGGACTTGAATAGCCTCTGTCATGCTGCGCTCTCCTTCCTCACATTTCCCAATCTTCTTTCACTACTTCAGAATTTTCTGTATGTTCTTGAAGTTGAATGTTCTTAAAGTAGAAATTCCTCTGAGTAGCTCTAACTAACCATACCTGGAGTTTAAGGTCACTCCAGGGAAGAAATCCCAGCCTGTCTCAGTGTTGTAGACTGTAAATGTATCACACTAAAAACCTCTACTACCGTGGTAAACTTTTTGAGCCCCTGTCCCAACTTGGAATACGGCTCTTAATTCCATGATGTATCTCTGGTTGGATGTCCACATAATGTTGAAATCCCTGATGTGTGGTGTTGAAAACATGAGAGTGTTTATTTAATTAGGGCTGTTTATGTTTGTCTTCTGCTGATAGATTTTGTCCTTTCCAAGCAGATACAATGCATGCTGCTAACATTACACTGTGTCTACTGCCCAACTTTCTGATGATGAATATTTGCCATGAAGACAGTGGCTGATGATTACAAAGATGAAAAATGCAGTCATAAATTTCCCCTTTCCCTGCTAATTAGAAATGTCCAGGTAGTATTTTATGATGTTCAGGTAATTATACCAATTTTATCTTTTTACTCATGTTTGCGTTAAGGAAAAGTTGTTACGCCTTGGAATGTCTTCTGAACTGAACTCATAATTAACTGCGAAACTCAAGGGGGCAAAGAACAAAGAAAAACCTTTTCTTGTATCTGGAACAGCATCCCTTTACCTGCGTTTCCATACATAATAAGATGCACGTATTTTGTTGCCACTAAAGCTTTGATTCTTAGGACAAAAATCAGCTTTACAGCCATGGGTAGCATATATTGTAAAACCTTACAAAACAGAATGCTTTAGCTCCTTAGTTTTTAAAAAGAATTGCTCTAGTGTCTTCCAAAGCACCTAAGTTTGAGCTATTGAATGTTTATAGACTGTTAAAATCTCTACTGGAGAGTGAAATGATTTTATATTATATATATATGTGTATGTATACAATTTTTCAATGGAAAGTCTCTTCTCTGTAATGGCATAAATCAGATCTAACAATGTGAAAAGAAAATTTTCATGAAATAATCGGTGTGGTGAGACAAAAGAAGAAGTGGTTTCATCGCAATTAGGTGGTATTTTGCTTAGAATTTTAAGACCTGAAATGAATTTTCCACCTGAGCAAAAAGCTGCATATTTATGTTTTCTCTTCAGAAAGGTGGAATCTTCAAAACTGAAAAGGAGGTGTTGAGCTGCATTGTTTACTGTGGCATTACTGGAGAATTTCAGTATAACAACTCACTTAGCTGTAATGGCTGAGGAATGGGCACACTTTTTCTTTTCACCATACTGATTACAACGTGATGTAATCTACTAAAATATGTGGTGGACTGGTGGAGTCAGTAGTTGCTGAAGACATTTCAGCTAAACCCACCTGTGATCAATGATTAACAGCCTTTAAAATTCAGTGGTAAAGTTTTAAAACCTCTAAGAAATTTAGAACTTCATAAAGCTCTGTAAGAACATAGGCAAGCAGTATTTTCTGAGCTCTGAATATAATTTTCCTTTCAACAGTCCTACAGTTCTGGCATTTGTAATGTTTCTTTTGGTACTGAAGTTATGGATAAAAGAGAATAAGAACATCTGTGCACATTTGAGATATTAGTACCAGATAAGAAGTGGTTTACTTTTGGTCCTTCTGGTCATGAGTTGAACATACAACATTTGACATATAACACCTTCTTAAGGATACTTATTTTTTTTTCCAAAGGGCAGAGAGGAAGTAATTCGGTATTTTAAGTATGATACAAATTTATACACTTACACTCTGATTTACATGTAGTTCATGTTCAGTATTTGCTGCGACTCAAAAGATGGTTAATGAACTATATTAATAAAATCTTTGAAAAACAGAATGGTCCACCATCATTCTCATCTGATACGGCATCTTTCCTACAGCATTACAAAGAAACAGCACATTTTAAAAACGCATACATCTAATAGAGTTGAAGCATACTTTACCTCTAAGTACAAACACAACAGCATCTATTTCATTGAAGCTGCCCAAGAAATACTGGTTATGGTTAATTCAGCTATGTTTTCAAATTGACCTCTGATAACTTTCAAACTCTACAGATAAACAGTATTAACTTATATTAATCATCTGAACTTGTCTACAATCAGTTTTCTTGCCTTTACCCACCCAAATGAAACCTCTCTTTCAAGTCTTGCAGGGTCAGGAGCATTATGCTGTAGTACTGTCAGCCCCCAAGTGAAACCACAGGCTCTGAGACCCTCAGAAAGGCTCTCCAATATGGGGGAAAATGGGGGACAGGGATTCTGTTCCTCAGTAAGAACAGTGTAACAAATCACAACCTCTTGTGGACACTTCTTTTCTGCTTTACTTTATTTTCTGCATAAATACCTGTTTTTTCTCTCTGGAGGTCCATGCAAACATATACATACTTCTCATTTTATTTCGCTCATATTCCCTCCATCAGTTTTTCCCTTTTCCCCATCTAAATACAATGGCAGTGTGCTTATGTTGCACAGTCCCAGCTATGTATCGCTGCAGGCAGGTGTCTGGGTGAGACACCCTCAGAAAGGGCTCTTTGGTCAAGCAGAAGGCCGTGGTGGCATCCTCTGTCCCCATCCTGGCAGCTGTGTTGACGCTGGCAAAGGTTCAGCTGGGTTACAGCATTTTTTGCCCTAATCAGGATGCTAACTCTGAGGTTTCCCTGGCAACAGGAGCCTTAAGTCCAGAGTGACATCTCATTTCCACTAATCTTTCCTTTTATTTTCAGTAGGTAATTGCAGGTAAATCCTCCTACAGCTATTCTGAGGCAGGATGAAATGGTCAATACATTTCATTCTGTTGTCTACAATCTGGGGCGTATTAGGGAACAATGTCAACAGATTAAGGCTTTTACCTGAGCTGCTTAATCTGTATATTAATTAATATTATCTGAATAGACAGGAGCTCTTTCCTTGTAAAATTATGTGTGCACCAGCACTGAGATATTACTGTTCTCATTTTACTGAAGTAGAAGTGCAGATTCTATTGCTGAGGCTGATAGTTGTATATCATTAGATAAGAGAAATAAAGACTAAATTCTTGTCCTGTGTCCCTGTCAATAGCTTTGTGGACTTCCATATCACTCAGAGAGCGACAATCCCTGCTGCTGTTAGTAGAGAGAACAAAAGCAAGCGGTCTGTTTAATTCCCTTTCTTCTTTTCTTCTTTTTTTTTTCTTGGTGGCACTAGCCAAACGGTAGCCTCAGTTTCTGAATGACAATTTTAAGTGCAACCAATTTTGAAAGAGCAGTTAATGTTAGATGGGAGACTCTCACACTGTCTGCAAACATCTGGCGATAATTGGAGGAGTGAGTTGTTGTAAAGCAAAGCACAGCACTTGGATCAACTTGTTGTCATGCAGCTGCTTGGCAAAGTGAGAGGTTTCCATGTGGCTCTATCATCTGCACTGCCTCCAATTGGTTTCTCCAGAAGTGTCAGGTATAGTTTGCAAGGCTGCTTCTTGCTCCCTGGGTGAGAGCAAGTGGTTGGGATTAGCAGCTGTGGACATGTAAAAAGAGATTAGGGAATTTTTCAGGAGTCATCCTTTGCACTAGAACTCATGGCTCTTGCTAGGTTTAACAAAATCTTGCTTTGTCTGTGAGATTTGACTTTGTTAAGGCAGAGGAAGCTTTCCTAAGAAACTGACATAAAAGGCACAGGATGATCTGATATAAGCAGATTTCTTTTTTTTAATACTGAAAAAACATGCCCTATACTTTGAGAAGTTTGGTTGAAAGAGAAAATGAATCTTGGTAGAAAATATTTGCTTTCTTATTTTTTTTGTACAGGGTAGAAATCTTGCTAATGTAATTTTAAGACTGTATATGAAGGCAAAAAGAGACAGGCACAGGGGAAGAAATGTTAGTGTTCATCTTACCTCTAGGTAAGATGAAGAATTTGTCCAAAAATTGATCTCTGATAATTTAGTTAGCAAAAGGCAAATGAGCAATTTCACGTTTTTGACCAACGGTTTGCAATTAATGATGAGTTTTGAACTTCCTGAATGTTGTTTGAGAGGGTGGGAGGAGAAGCAGCTGGGGGAGAGGAAAGAGGATGGGAAGTAAAGGACACAGAACTTGTGTTTCTGATCAGCACTGTCTTCCAGAACAGAAGCAGCACATTTCAAACTGCCTGCTGGGTGCTTTCAGCAAGGGGAGTCCCCTCTGGCATGTATGTCTCAAACATTCCCTTTGGCTGCTCAGTCTGAGACTTAATAAGCAAGGACACAAGCTACTAACAAAAGAAGAAATGTTTTACTTATTATTCAATCTTGGAGCAATACTTAGAGCACTTTCTTTGTTTACTCAACACAGGTAAAGCCAGTGCAGGCAAAGCCAACATAGCAGATATATCAAGTCCCCCATATAATCTTTTCAATACAACTCTCTGGCACAAGTACAAATCCTTAACTTAATCACAGAGTAGCTCCCTGGAGTCTCCCCTATTAAGAATTCAGACAATCCATTTAGTCTGTCTGCAGGCACCCAGATTTCCTCTACCCATCTTTTTTTTTCCTTCACATTTGGATTCCCTCTACATACCAGTTTATTGGCCAAGCTCACTGTCTAGAAAAAGGATGAAAATATGACAAGTGGTTTTCAGTGATGACCATGAAACAACTGGAAAGTTGCTCAAAAGGTCATCTGGTCTGAGGACAGTATCAGCTGTCATTTCTGACAGATCTTCCTCTAACTTGTTCTTGGAGATGTCCAAGAATGTCTACCTGGAAAACTCTCCAGACAATACAATTCTTATTTTTCCTAGTATTTTATATACATTTTCATATTACAATTCCATTATTTCTTATCCTGTCCACCAGAGACAACACTCATTTATTTATCTGTCAGAATGTCATCTTCCAGACCTCTCTTCTACAGCCTATGCTTTCGGCCAGTCAACTATCAGGTTGGTCTTTCCTGCATCAAGTTCTCTAAGTCCCTATTCATTCCTGTGCTCACCTGGGGACTGCCACCAGTTGGAATGGCGACAGTCTTGAAGTTCAGTTTCCACTAAAACTCAGAATATTCTCAGCAGAATGGAAGGATAAGTCTCTGTCGGAGTGTTACTTTTTAGGACTATCCTGAAGAAGCTTGCCTCAAGTCCCTCAGAAGCGTATCGCCCTAGGAGACACACTAGCTGGAGTCAAGTTGAAAACAGTCTGCAGAGTCAGCCTGTTCATAAAGCTTCATCTGTGGATCCCTCTGCAGAAACTAAAAGATCTACAGAAGTCAAGTAAGATTGTTAAACCTCTCTATTATAGCCTGTAAAAATTGCAGTCTGCTATAAACACCTGTGCTGATGTCAGTCTATACCACCCCCATTTTACAGTGCCTCATGTAATTGCTAGCAGAGCTAGCTGGACAGCCATGGTTGTCACAGCAGAGGAAAGTCCTGTGCTGGGTGCTGTCTGGGGGACGAGGAGAGCAGGAGACAACCATATTCCTTGCTCATGAGAGCTCAAACAGACAGATCTGCAAGAGAGGCTTTTCCTGAGGGTAGCTGGTCCTGCCTGCAACCATGTGAAATCCAGGGACAAAGTAACTGGTCTGTCAAGAAATTTAGCCGGTGGAAGAACAGGCAAGCAGCTCCCAAGGGGCCTTTGTCCTCTCTAAGGTCATCAGTAGAGTCAGGCTTTTCTCACAAAATTGTTTGTACATACGTGTCTCATTTAGGAAGAAAAGGGAAACATTCCAATCTGAAGGAACAAAGACTTCATTTGATTTGCTGGTTGCTGTCTTGAAAGGGTCTTGTCAGTCTGATTTTGCCTACAGGGAGAGAATTGCCATGGTGCGAGGCTTCCAGGCAGATGGCTGGAAGGAAGCACGAGGCTCCGCGCCTCCCCGCCAGCCCAGCTGTAGCTCCCAGATTGGAAGGATCTCACACTCTCTGCCCCTGGGTAGAAAATGTGAATGATAAGAGCCTGCCAGAAATGTCAACTCCTAGCTGCTTGACAATTCCTCCCCAGGACAAGTTTGAAATAAAAGTCAGGTAAAATTGAAAGATTTCCAAAAAATTTTATCTGGTGGACAGTTATTAAAAGGACATTTTCCACTGGAAAGAATGACATCCCTTTCATTTTGACAAGAAATTGCCAACCATTTCTACTCATTGTTGTCTCATTTTTTTTTTTTACTGTTCTTTTCCAGACCCCTTTCTTGTCAGGGAGCTGTTGGTTCTGTCTCACTCTCGTGACCCCGCTCACAGTCTGTCCTTTGAGACAGATCCTGCTGACTTTACCTGCCCGTTTTCCCTGCTGCCTTTTCCCCCTCTCTTCATTATCCCTCTACTTTTCTAACAAGAAAAACAACAAAGCAGAAGTTATCAATCAGAAATATCTTGATACTAGTGCTTAGAAATTGCAGTATTGCCCAGCTGTATGATGTCAGCTCTCTTATTCTTTCTTATTTCACTCTATTTCTTTTGCTCCATTCAGTTTTAAAATTTTTGAACCTTTTATGCTCTGATAGTTATACAATGCCTTGCAGTTTGAGATTTCAGCTTCAGCAGGAGTCTCTAAATACAAATAAAAACTTAGATGAACAAGGAAAAAATGGGTGGTGAAGGCAAGGAGGAGAAGGAACCGTAAGGAAGTTGCAGATTGCCATTACTTCAGGTTCAGCAATATATGTGATTACATGGCTGATACTGTCACAGCTGCGCAGACCCTCCATCAGCGTGTTACTGGGTCGTGCTTCTCTTAAATGACATATATAATTCTATTAGAAAGTGTATCCTTATAAACATTGGTCTGAAATGGCCTGTCTTTTATCTCTCTGAGATAAATCTGAGAAATTATCTGAGAAATCTGCTGGAGCTGGGAGCTGGAGATTGCCAGCCTACCTGTCGCAGGTCTCTTCCTTGGATAATCTCCCTGCCGACAGAACATGCTCTCTGCTGGGACAAAGAACATGTTTGATTACAGCTATAACTCTATTCTCTGCTTTGCTCAGCTACAATTTGTTGCCAAAATCATGAGCAACCTGCTGTCTGCTGACTGCCACTGTTCATATCTGTTGACAACCATTGGTTAGTACTTAGGGAAATACTGTTTTCCAGTTCTGTCTGTTAAAGGACGGGAATCTAGGAGCTCAATTAACTTCTTGAGATACTTCCCTGTTCATGACTCACTCTGGTGGCTCTGTTTGGTTTGCAGTGCTTTCCAGTGCTAACACTCCTGGGATGGAGCATTACCCCTCTTTAGCAAGGTGAGAAGTAAAAATCAAACTCCTATAGGCAGCTTGCACAGTTCTACGCAGGGCAGATGCTTTTTCTTTAGGGTCTCTCTGTATCAAAATCAGCTTCTCTGGATTCCCTGCTGATATCTTCAGTAGGAATTTTTAATGTGTGCACTGCAGGCCTCACCCTTATGCATTTCTAAATATATATGTGCATTTATATGTGGTCAAGTAATGTGACACTCAGCTTTGAGGGCACGTTGTAAGCACAATTAATATGTTGGCTGACTCTCACTTAGGGGTCAGAGAGGTGAGCAAAGCTAGTGCATAAGCACTGTCTCATCTCCCTATACATCCAGCTTCATTTAAACAATCAGCTGCAGAAGTCACCACTTTCTGCTAGCTAGCACTGTTACCAGTAATTGCAAAAGCCATTAATAAAAGGGAGGGGGGTAGAGAAGCAAGACACAAAAGGGAATAAATACTGTACATAGCCAGAAGGCTTTTCCCTCCTACACATATGATTCACTGTTGTTCCTTGCCTCACATGGGAAAATGTTGTCCTGCTGAATATGTACCTTAAAGGCAACTCTGCCTCAGAGACATCACATATGCATATTGATAACATGCACTTTGTAGTGCCTAGAGATGTTTTTAACGAGGCTTGCTGAAATGTACCAACAACTTTCTCTCTTCTCCTTCTGTGTGCTGCAGATGATTTTTAAATGTGTTTCCTGGTGGTCCCTGTGCCATGTGAGAGAGCAAACGGATGGCACAGACAGGGATGACAGGAAAGGAGAGAAATGTCTTTCCATCTTCCTCATAAAGTAGATTCCAGGGCAGGCTGAGAGCCCAGTTCCTTTGAGACCCCCAAATAAGTTGCTGGGGTTTTCCTCACAGTGACTGGCAAAACTCAGTGACACGGCTGAGCAGGATTACAAGGAGAAGGCCACAAGACAGGGTCACTCTCCCGGTGTAGAAGCTCTCTGTGCAGGTGACATGGGACGCCTGTGTGCTCTGGGGCCATTGAGCTCCACCTCCCTAAAATAATCTGGTCTAGCTCTAAGCCTCTGGCTAACTTTACTACCTGACTGGCATAAACCTTGTAAAGCTTTCTTATTTTTCTTATTTTTGGGGAAGGGTTGAGAAGAGCAGTGGACAGTACACTAGATCCTTCCAAGGCTAAATTTACAGTTTCTATAGGCCTTTTCCACTAAGAAAATATTAATAGAATTTATTTTCAGCATCTTTATCATGGTGGCATGAGTAATTAAAATGGAAATGCATTGGACACACTAGAGAAACCCTGAAATCCTAGTACAACCTATTCTGTTCTCTGTGGAACATTTATACCCATAAGATATATTTATGGTCCCTTTCCACTGCTGGGCTGTACCTGCAGTAGCAACCGTACTGCATTGGTGCTCTGTAGAAGACCGAGGACATGCAGTGTTTGCTCCAAAGATTGAGAGGGTAATTCTGGAGCATCCACCATCACAGTTTTGGGGACCTTTGCTATTCACTGCTGCTATGAAATGCTCACTCGGTAATAGGCAGACAGGAGATCGCACGTCTGAGGAAAGACACGGGGTGGATGGCTTTCCCTGCGCACGACTGCATTTGTATGCAGACACTAATCCACATCCATTAATGACCAGCTATGGGATATGTTGTCAGACCTCATCTACAGGACCCCAGACCAGCAACACCTTCAAACAGCTGAAATAAAGTATGTCTCTACTGCACCACACAGCCCTGTGCAGAGATGAGCGAGCTAGTTTTAAGTGACTTTGTTAGGCGTCAGGATCAGCCCAGCTGCAGCCATGTCAGCTCTATAAGAGCTGCTCTTGTCTTTTGTGGTGGGATAAATTAGTCTGAATGAGCTTGCCAGTTGCAGTTTGGTGGTTCCTGATACCTGAGCAACCCTTTATAAGAGTTAATAACCTGACATACAGGTCTGTGATGGAAGAGAGGTGGAGGGACTGGACTTGGCTTCATCTGCCCCTCAGCAATAGAGACAGTTACAGGGAGCGACGCTAATGGGGTGCTGTGCAGGTTCCTCATTCCCCTATTTCCCCACAGAAAATACCTCACTTCTGAGACTTTTGGTCTATTCTTACTTTTAACTATTGAAGTAATGCAGGCAGGTTGCTTTAGATGTCTTCAAAACAGGAGCTGTGAAGACTGCTAGATCATTGTTTTTATTTCTGATTTGTGTAAATTTGTGATTTTTGTTAGAAATTAGATGTCCTGCTTAAAATGATCTTTGCAAAACTTAAAGATCTACCCTTCCATTCCCTTCTTTGATAAATAAAATTTGTTGCTTGTTGAGTTCGCTTCTCAGCTTTGTATTGGGGAACATGATCACACCATTGGAGAACCTCTCACACCATTATAGCAAGGATTTTCTTCTCATCTGAGAAAGATTCTTAGTATTGAACCAACTTAGAAATCTGTAAGATTCTAATATAGTTTAAAATATTTATAAAAGACAATACCTTATTCTTTTTTAAATTTTTTTCCCCTACAAAACTAAGAAATATTTTACTGAGATAAAAATTTTGATGTCTATTTCCATTAATATGCTACTTTAAATTATATTTTAGTTTCTAGGTATAGCCAGATCCTTGGGCTTCATCAGTAAAAGAAAGGAAATTTGTTGGTAGCCTTAGATAAATTATTCTAGTCAGTATCATGAATGTGGACAGATCTATTACTATAGGGCTTTTTCAGTAAAATATCTTTGAGGGAAAGAAGATCTTGAAACAGCCATGCAAAAGTAAAACACACAGAGACTCATGCTCCATCCTTCACTGGTTAAAAATCCATGGAGAGTCCATTTCTAAAAAAAATAAAATAAAACATTAGATTATTAATCTGCAGAATTTTGTGAAGTTTGTGAATCACAGTGCCTGTTTGATTGGGGGAGACATCATGTGTCTGGACCAGGACTGTTAATAACTCGGATGTCTCATAAAGAGAAGGCGAGTCTATGAATATTGACCCAAACCAGGAGCTCCCTAGGAACTCATCAGCAGAAGGAATGATTGAGGAGACAGTCAAAGCAGTATTCCAGCACAACAGGAATGTCCAAATATCTTCACTGTGCATTTGCACACTGGCATTTTTTCAAGCAACACTTAGCCCTGAATTTCCTGTATTTCTCGCATTTCTCTGCTATTTTTCCCTCTGCTAGGGAGAAGTGCAGCATAGTGGAAAAGATGACTTTCTCCATGATTTTGTTAAATAGAGATAGATGCATCATTTCAATTTTCTATATACTCTTTTAATAAATTATGCACACGTATTCTGCAAAATATACTTCAACTCTCAAATAGCATATTCTTCTGAGTGTTATCCAGAATCAGCTTTTTTATATCCCTGCAGATATATGGAATATTTTTCAGCCTTGAAATCAAAAATCAAGAGACCAGAATTGGCAGTTATGAGCACTCATTTAGGTGAGAGTTTTTGCTGTTTCTTGCAAAGGTCTGTATTATTTTTTATCCTTCTAGTATTGAAAGAAGAGCTCACAAATATGTTTTGTTTGTTTGTTTGTTTTGGAAAGGCTAAAGAAGAATATCAGAAGCCTCAAGATAAAGTCTCGGGTAAACGCATTCATACTTTTCTACATTTCTTAAAACAAAAAGGCAGGAATAAAGAAGACAAATATAGCTCTAATCAGAAAGTTAGAGTGCACAGACCAGAGAAAGTTGCTGGGAACAGAGAACAAAATGGTGCAACCAGATTCTCATTTGTTCGAACTCTTTTGTTTCGCTACTAGTGGTTGGTCTCAGTGCAGAGTAATACAGCTCTGGTCCCAGAAAGTCAAGGTGGGGAAAGACTGCTTGGTATATGAAACATTGCACCAACAAACAGTAGCACGTAAGTAGCAAAATGGCTACCAAGAAGGTGAATTGAACAGTGAGTCCACGTAGCCAAAGGTAAAGAAAGAACCTTAAGAAAGGTGGGAGAAGATATGACAAATCTCTGAAAATACCGGAAGAGAATGGAAGAAGTCTTTCAAACAAGGGACAGTGTTGGCAAAGAACAAATGAATGCTAGGAATAAATTTACGCTGGAAATTAAGAGAGAAGTTTCCTAACTTTCAGATCAATAAACTCTGGAGCAACCTTCAAATTAAAATAGTTAGAGGCAAACCACTTTTAGCATAATTGTAAGAAACCCTGGTATGTTAGGTGAAAGGCACTATGACCCATGGTTACCTAGGACAGCAAGGGACTGTGGCACACAGAAGCTTTTCCCAGTCTGTGTATGAAGTATGTGGTTGCCACATAGCATACTTGGGGGTGAGTGAAGGAATATCCCAGAAGCACAAAATCCCTTCTATTCCTCCTAGAGCCTCCCCATCAGTGTTCTCTCCAGAACACAGACCTCACCACAAACAACAAAATAAGTGCAAGGCTTGGAGAACAAATAAACCTCCTCAGGGGGCAGGATGATGAGCATTGAAACTCTCAACTTTTCCTGTGCAGGCCCATGAGAAGGAGCAAATTCTGACATCCTTGTTTCCAACAGCACAAATCCAACTCTAGCAGCTGTGTCAGCCACAAAAATGATTTCTAATGGTATAGAAAACCAAAACAAATTGACTTAACTAAAAATTATTTTAAAATCATCAAAAGGAAAGCCCAAAAGGAATATTAAGGGGTCATTTAACTGTCTTCCCAGAAGCTGGCCAGGATTGGTGTGTATATATATGTATATATGTATATATATATGTATAAACTAATGCATACATGTAACTACAGACAGCATCATCTTCCTCTCTCCATTTCTAAGTTAAGCAGTACTAAGACGGTTGTGATATTTTAGATACCTTTATCATAGATTTTTAGCAGTATACCAACGGGATTTAATTAAGAAGAAATCCAGGGTGAGCATTCTGTTTGTTTTTTATTTGCTCTAAACAGCCCTTCTTTTCTTTAGTAAATATCATACATCTTAACATCAATAATTGTGGGTATTGAAACTGCCTGATTATTTTATCTTTTAAATGATAAATCCCATCCTATAGATGGGAAAAAAAACTCTTCAGACTGTTTTGTTTTTTATACGAAGGTGAGCAGGCATGCTGAAGTAAATATAAAAGGCAATGAGCTAGAGGGAAAATAGAAACACAAATACAATTGCAGTCAGAAATACCAGGATGTGCATGCATGGCTTCTGGGCACCATAACAAACCTGCCCCCAGAACGACAGGTCATCCCAGGAATAGCTTGTGCTCAGAGCATGCAGTGCCACCGGTGAGGGCTAACACATACCATCATTTGGTACCACGTTTTATTCTGATGGAGAAGCCAAGAGCTGAAATGAGGAAAGCCTTTAGGTTCCTCATATTAATGAGGCTAGGGCAGCTTCTGAACCAGAAATTTAAAGTGGTCAACAGAGACTCGATCTCCAGGACTGATCAGGAAAGTGTGGAAGGGCAGAGTGTGTCCCATGACTCTTGTTTTGAAAGACTGCCATGTCACCGCAGTGAGTCATTGATGCCACAGCCACAGTTCTTGCTTTTAGCACTCAGAAATTTCTATCTGCTTTTAAGCCTTCGATGGACAAAGGAGTAATATCAGATAAGCGAGTCTGATATGAAAGATGTGCAAGGATGAACTGGTTGATCCCCAGATTACTCAAACTAAGATTCAGTGAAATGGAAATTACCATGAGAACAGGAACATCCTTAGGGAGAATGGGAGGGCAAGCCTGTAGGAAATGGAGGTGAGTGTTGGGAGCATCAGGCTGGAACGAAGCCCTCCAAGAAAGGGGAGGGGGCATGTTTTGGACTATAACATGAGAAAAAACAGCAGAGCAAAAGAAGATACCAGATGTGAAAGCAGAGGAAGACATGGGAAGACACTCTTCAGAATAGTTCTATTGATAGAGCATTGACAAAGCAGTGATGATACTTCAGTCATCCTCTTAATCAAAATGCTGTAACAATACAAAGGAGTAAGAACTGGGGCAAATTTGTGGTGGAGACAGTACAGAAACATTCATTCAACCAACTTGATAACATCTGTTAGATGCCTTGCTTTTCATCAACAATCCTATTTCAGTTTCCAAATGCTTTGACATGACAGGCATACATGTTGTTGGCAAACACTGAACCGGATGATATACCCTCTCTTTTAGTTTTCTTTACTATTTAAGTTCCTTTGGTGCATGGTGTTTTTCTTGACACTTTTGACATGAAGCTTCATGTCTGTTTTCTAAGCATGTCACAGCACACAGATTTAATGTTTTCTTCCCATATCTCTTTCACTGAAGAAAAAAAAGAAATAAAAATGAAAAAAGAATAAAACTGAAAAGGAATAAAAAAAAGAAAGAAAATGAAAAAGGAGGAAAAAGAAAAGCAAAAAGGAAAAAAAGAAGAAATAAAAAAGAAAAAAGGGACAGAGGATAAAGGAAAAACAAAAAGGGAAATAAAAAAATGGAAAAGGAAAAAAGAAAAAGGGAAAAAAGAAAATAAGAAAAAAGAATAAAAATAAAACTAAAAAAAAGCACAAAGTCACCCCCTTCATGAACATCACTGTGCAGTAATGACAGAGAAAGCAAGTGGTGTTGCCATGAGAGGGCACACTGCAGCTGTGACTTCAGCGCAGCCCAGCACATCTCTCCCAGGGTGAAACGCGCCAGTTGCTTCCCCTCTGTGACCGCACAGTGTTTGTGTCCTGGAGAAAGCACATAGGGCTTCCTAGCAGGTTTCCCAAGTGCCAGCTTGTTGCTTTTCCCTTATGGTTGCATTTATCCTTCTTACTTCTTGACCTTTCTATTGGGGCTACTTGTTATTATCTCTTGCTGCTTCTCCCGCCTCACCCTACTTCTCACCCTTGCAGCCTTTTCTGGATTGCTTTTGAGTGAAATTTCAAAGCTTACAGTACTGTTGAGCTTAAAGTTAATATTTCGAGCTACAATTTCAGTGGCTCCATGACTTCTTGTGCTCAATGTATTACAGACAGGAAGTACAAAAAATTGCTTTGGAGAGTTTGCAGCTGTAGTAAGAGACCAGAAAATGCTGGGTGCATGGAAAGACATCCTTGGTTTGGGAGGGAAGGTCTAAATCACTCACTGCTATCACAGGGGTCATATCTGTAGCATTTTTACAATGAGTTTCAGTCCTCACAATGCTAAAAAAGAAGTGCAGACAAAAATAAGAGAAATGATTAATGAACTGCTAAATCAATAGCAGCAAGTATTCTTTGATTAAAATAATATTAGCATAAAACATGCCACTTGAAGGCCACAAGTTTCTTGGATAGAGAGGAAATACATAGTTTTGTAGAAATGGTGTAGCAAAACAGAAATAAGAGAAGGCTATTACAAATCTATTCCTGATTTTAAGAGAAAAGTATTTTTCCAGGTGATGTGGAAAAGTATTAATACGTAGCACGTGGCAAAGGATCTGTCACTGTCAAAGGTACACTGGATGGATTTAACATATTTTTTCTCTAGCTAGTGATTATGATATGTAGCCAGGGAAGACATTAGAGAAGAATTACCTTTACATTCAAGTGGTACTTACTATACTGATAGAACCTAACATTTTACAACTGAAAGACCAAATATATCCTGGGACGTTCTCCTTCTTCTTTGCAATACTATAGTAACAATTCAGATTTTCCTGTAGGTCTTTAATGTACACATTGACTTACTGTCATTGACCTTCAGTTTCAGTAAAATCTACTGCAAGTTTCCTTTTGTCAGTGGGATATTTCAGAACTTTAAATAGCATCATACGCAGCTCACCCTTGTTTAGGTGTGATCCTCATTTTTCCTGGCTGACTCTTCATAGGTCTTATGCTCCCTCTTCACCCCAGGGCTCTTTCTTTTATCTCCTCTCTAGCCAATACCCCTACAGTTTGAGTGACAGGCTCCTGGAAGAGAGACCTTTTCTTTGTTACACTATACAGTTTCTAGCACAGTGAAGACCTGACCTCTAGGTTTACATACAAGAATTAATTCCGAATTATTATAATCTGACCTACTGGTACAGAATGCCATGTAATAAAAAATGATAAAGATTTGTTTCAAGGAGCAAAACTCAGTCTAGCTACAGAATGCAGCAAAGGTATTACCATGTCTCTGACTGCTAGACATACCATTTTGTGTACTATATATTAGTGTTTGATACCAGGAATTGTCAAAGAAACACTAAGATAAATTTTGCTGTTTACGAGACGTTATACATTCTTAACACACTACAGGCTGGTTTTCAATCCAGATGACTTTGTGAGTCACCATCCATCTTTCTACAGAAGAGTTTGAGAAGCTGTGGACCTCACTGGTATGTTGTTGTCCTTTTGTTGCCTCCTGAGCAAAGCCCTTAAAACTGGCTTTAGGCTCTTTGAATGTATCAGTGCAAACTCAGCTCGCTTTTTAGGCAATTGTCACAGAGCATTTAACTATGACCTCATTCCCAGGATTGACACTCGCTTGCTCTGTTCCAGGTTCTGTGGAAGTGACTAACCCGGCTTAACAGAGTAGTAAAACCATTCCAGCTAAGTCTCTGCAAACATGTATGAATATGTGCTGAAGTCGCTTGGTTGCAGTCACCCCTCAGGAACACTAGAACTCCTTTAACATCAGCAGAGCAAATGCTTTCAATAGAAATCTATCCTAAAAGAAATGGTTAAAAACTGGTAGCAAGGAACCTATGCAGGAGAGCCTCTACTGGGTCTATGCTTGTAGGGAGATCACTCAGTGAAAAAATGCCTATTGACATTTTTTCAGGATCCCAATGTTCCCTGTTGGTGATAGGGGAAAGGACCTGCAGTTCTTTGGGACTAGAGCTCTGGCACCTGGGTTTAAGGAGTTAGTTTCTTCTAAGGAGTTGACTTCATTATGGAGCATACTTCAAATGGCTAACTCGGATCTAGTAATTAATTTGGACTCTAGAGCATATCATCTTGTTATCCGAACAATTTATTTTTGCTGTCAGTGGACAATATTGGCTTATCCTTATAGTGCAACTTTACAGCTTTGTTTCCATACATTAGTTTTATTGGGAAGTTGACATCCAGCATAAAAAAGGAATCTCATTTCTTAAAAAGATTAGAACCACTTATTGTGGCCTCTGGGACTACAAGCTCATCTTCAAGCTGGTCTTACTAATTAGCAGCATAAACTGGTGCTTCCCTTATGAGATTGGTTTGCGAGAGGATTTTGACAGAAGCTCTGAGGGTCATGTAAGGAATGTTCTAAGGGACAACTTAGACAGCTAAATTGAAAAAGAAGCACTAAACTACAGTGCAATTCCTAATGTGAAACACTTAATGCAAGATATTGCTTGCTGTGAAATGTCTTTTGAAGTGCCTACTTTCATGCTTTTTATTTCAGCATCTATTTTTAAAACAAATTTTACTCTTAGCACAAACAATTTTTTCTGACAGTCTCTTTGCATTCATGTTAGCAGGGTCACATTGCACAGAGCACTCTACTACCTTTCTCTACAGCATCTCTGGCAATTTATTTTAACCATCATCTGAGATAGTTTATGGGTCACCTGAGGTCTGGCCAATATTATGTAGACCAAGACTTCTGATATCAACAGGTAGCTCCCTGTGCAGGAGGTATTTCCAGCTCCCATACTTTACTGTGAGAGGAATGTCCACCTTAATCCCCTGACAGCAAAGTGTCCCAGAGTCATTCCTGGTAAAGATACTTATCCTGGCTCATTCATTACAGAACATCATCATCATTAAATAGGAAGGAATAGTGCTTGCAGTTATCCTTGTACTTCTTTTCTTTTTTCTTTTGTCAATGGATTATCACCACCAGAGGAGCTCTGAACAGCTAAAAGGATCTGGGCATGGTGGGAAAAGATGCAATGAACTAGCTGAATCTTCTGAATTTCCTGCTCTGATTTGGCAAAAGACTAGGTCTGTCTTCAAGAAGGTGCTAAACAGACAAGATAAAACCACTGTGTTTCAGCAGAAGTGAGTTGTATTATGTCTGCTCAGTGCTGCTGCTCAATAATTTGATATTTATACAGAGTAGTTGCACCTTAACATTAAACCAAACCATGTGGAAAAGGCTGTCCCTCTAATATCCATGAAAGCCCTCCTTTCTCTGATTCATCTGCAAAATAAACACTTTAGGTTGGCTATAGAAATGTTAACAGTTGCTAGAGAGAAAATACCAACATTCAGAAAAAAAGAATGGAAGTCCTGCTGTCTGTATTATCTCCCCTTTTAAATCTCCCCTGTGAAAGTACTTCACAAGTACTTCTGGAGTCCCCAGATCTCTTCAAGACTGCTTGAACATTTGTTTTTTGTTTACATATGTGTTTGCATGTATGCATATTTAATTGTAAAATCTCTATGACTATATCCTAGGAGTGCAGAATTCAGTACTAGAAAGTTGTTTTAGCTATGGAATGCTACAGGGTTTACAAGCGAGAAGTGGAAAAATTTCTTTTATGCTCTTCTACTCCGTGGAGGTGAGAACTTTATTGCTGTGTTTGCCTGACTCTATGTAAGCTATCGGGGGAGCAGCCCTGAGCAGCACGACTTGTTTTGTTATTTTCCAGCAGCTCGTCCTCTGCTCTGCCTGTCCTCAGCTTGCCTCCTTGGTGACTCTGGCCATGCCTGGCCCTATATCTAACTCCTTGCTGTTGTATTAAAGCCACAGGTGAGCCCAGGTGTATGACATCCCTCCTGTGCATAATCTTTTGCCCATGGTGATGCTCTGCAGAGACAGTATCAGGAGTTCTGATGCTGGCAAAGAAATCCCCAAATGATTACACAGACATATCCTCTGAGCTGATTCAGCCCAAAATTGTACAAGGCACTTTTTTTGTACATGACAAATCAATTGGGAGCCTTTTTCAGGTCTGAAGGATGTGATGGGGAGCTCCCATTCTGACCGCAAAGCTGAAAATCTGTATCTAGGCTTCATGTTGTTAGCATTACACATTTTCTACTTAACCCCAAAATCTTAAAGTCCATATTAAAACAAAGTTCACAGAAATGATGTGTGTTT